>VMDR010011637.1:0-28107 GCA_007922815.1 Macrotus californicus | reverse complement strand
TGCTGCAAACTACTTTAAAGTTACATTAAAGTCCCTTTGAAAAAAACAGAGCACTCTGTAACCCAAAAGTCAATACTGGGTTTCAGGAACAGATTCAAAATAATTTTCTCTCCCAGATAGAAAGAAAAATGTTTTGCCATCATTCAGTCAATGTCTTTGGTTTCAACTTCAAAAGTTTAAACAAATTATAAAATTACACATAAATTCAATAAAAGCTATCATTTTACAAAACAAAATGTTTGGGCCAAATTTTATTCATATCCTAAGAGCTTAGTCCATTAAGGAAATGGTTAAGGAAATTAAGGAATATTTTCACAAAGAAATACAATCATCCATTAAAAAGTTTATTTACAAAACATTTGTGAAAATTTTAAAAATCAGAAGAACTAGTATTTTTAAATGTGTTCCTATAAAATAGATCTCACAAAGTAAAAATATTTTTGTGCTAAGAAATACTTAACAAGAAAAACGAAAAGTGTTATCAGTGTTAATACTGACTGGTGCTCATTATCTTCTTTATTTTCCAAATTTAATCAGAAGAAAATATTTAAAATAAAACAAGAGCACCTTTCAGACACATGCAGTAAAGAAGCTCCTTTTCTGGGTTCTCGTATTGCCCTGGACGATGCACCAACCCGAGTAAACAGCACCTGTTGTGTTTGCTTCCCAGGGCGAGACTACAAGCTTTCTGAGAGCAAGAGCTGCATTTCAATCTGTGTATTTCCAGTGACTGGCATTTGGCACTTGGTTTGGTAGAAGGAAAGAACAATAAATCTGACCATTAACCATTTTACATTCGAAAACACTCTTTGGTTTTATAAATAAAATTTTAAATAAAACCTACTTCACTTATGAGCCAAAAAAACATTTCCTTGAATGAACTTAAGTTTATCATTAACCCAAATACTGCAAAGAATGCTAGTTTCAAATAGTACAAAATGTAACAAGTACAAAACCAACTACTCAAGCACCAAACTGAAGCACAGATTAAAATCATTAACTATACTTTCTACACTATATACTATACTATATATATATATATACACACTATACTTTCTATACTATAACTATCCTTATCAACACTTACTCTTGAGACATTCTGGTGAGGAGAGTCACAAAGGCTTTCACGGGCACTTTCGTTCCTATAATTATGTTTTCTTGGGCTCTTAGGTCGTGTCCGACTTGGCATATCACTATCTGAGGGTCCAGATGCATCCATCTTCAGGAAAAGGAAAACAAGTTTTTAAAAATCACATGTTAGTATTGAAAACTAGAAATAACTCAAATGTTCAAATATTGACAAATTGCACACTATCAAAACTCTCATCTCTTAATATCACCACCAATTTCATCAGAAAAGTCTTCATGTATAAGGAAAATTTTCAATAATTCTGTACCTTGCATTTGAATGCTCAAATTTTATATCAGTGACAGAGTTGTTTACTTTGAAGTAACAGGTTCATTTCCTTCATTTTCAGGAAAGTACCTGCCAAACACTCCAGTCTGATCAACCATACTTTGTCAGTTGCTTCCTGGAATAAACATGGTATTCCAGGAAAAAAGAACCCAGTTTCATTTCACAATTTAAACAATCCCACAAGTACTTTTCCTCAAGACAAACATCACACTGGTAAACTGAGATGCCTTGTAAGTATTTGCCATTTCATCGCATACAACATTAAAAGAATCACACAAAAGGACAAGAACTAATATTAGTAATTTTACTGCTTCACCAAGAACATTCCTAAGAAACTAGCATATTTTTACTATGCCTATGGGGAAAAATACAACGACTACTAGTACATTTTGATAACACTGCCTTGATTTGTGCTCAGGTGCCGACATTCTACCCATCAACTGCTTTTTCGCCGTAAGTGCAAATGTCACCACAGGGAAAAAGACAAATAATGTCTTTGTGTTATTGCAAAATAGTTTTGAATTTACAGATTCCCTGGAAGATTCTCAGTGACCCTCAAGGGTCTGAAAAACCATTGAGTGCTGTTGTAATAACATATGCAAAGAATGTTTATTGCCGTATTATTCAAAATATCAAAACCCTTTAAACAAAAAGTAAATGCCCACTAACAAAGAAATACCTTAATGAATAACTGAGCCTCCCACTGTAGAACACTATGATGCTGTTAGAAAGACCAGACAAGAGCTACGCCTGCTTACGTGCAGGGATGTCCAATAGGTATATTGTGCAATAAGAAAGGAACACGCGTGTATAATGCAATGCCACAGTCAATGTACGAGTATACACATTTATGTATGTACAGAGTTTTATAAGCATGCTAAAAAAATAAGGAAATAAACATACTACATTTCTAACGTGGTTTGCAGGGCCAACTTATGTAAACAGAACAAAAAAAGAAGAGCACCAAACAAAAAAGGTGAAAGAAAATAGGCTCATAAGTTATAACTGTATTTATTAAGTAAAATAAGGGTAGAGATATAAACAAAAAGAAATTGAATTTTAAAGAAAAACACAAAGACTGTCTCTTTAATACTTACATGTGCATCTGAAGATCCAGATGAATGAACATCTGATGATCTGGTCTGTAAGTATGAAAAATAAGAGTCAGTATTAATTGATCAGAAAAATGGCTTACTATGCTAACAAATATTTCTCATACTCCATTTTTCTCACACTTAATTTTTCTAAACTTGTAGCAATTTCTTCTCAGCTAGTAAAACTAAACAAGAGCAATCTCTAACTTACAAAAAGGTTGTGATCCATAACAAATGTTCAAGTCCATTCTTTAAAATTGAGAATGGGTATTTTCCAAAACATGATGCAAATGATAGTCATAAGACCCACTGTTCACTGCTGCAACACTGACCTAGCAGCAACTTACTACCCAACAAAGAAACCTCCCCTCCTTTCTCCAATCACCCAAAATCATGTAAGGATATTCTAGCAGTAGGAAAATTCACACATAAATCCTTGATATCTAGCAAAAGGTACAAATTCAACTGCAAAAATAGTTCAAGAAAAACAAAGTCCTACTATTAAATCTCCCATAGGCATCCATTTGCAGCTTGTTTTAAGCGGGCTGCTTCCACTTGGGCACGCCACTGTGGCTGACTATTGCACATGAGTTCAGTATTCAAGTCACGGCAGTTTCCAACAGCGTCAACTCTCAAAATCTCACCTTATTTTTTTCTTAGCCGATCTACAGTTCAGATTACACACAGGCTATGACATTTTACTGGTTTTTCACTATTCATCTAAGGTCAAAGAAGCCAAGCTTCAAGGCTATTTAAATAAGATTCATATGGATACACATATTACTTCATCGGATTTTCCTACTGAATCAATTTTTTTCTCTGAACTGCACTTTACTGGCTCCTAGTCAAAATCAGCCTGACATAACCAAGCACCAAGATATCTTCCACCTCCATTCTTTCTATCCATCACTTTTCTGCCCCCAGCTTTTACTGTGATCCTCCACATTCACTTTCTTCTCCCAGCTAACCTTTCTTAAAAGACAAAAAGGTATGAAAGATTTTTTTTGATACTTAAATTAACTGTGTGACACACTTTGAAACACAATTTGAAATATGCCCATTTGCAGACACTTAGAAATTAGAAAATTGAAGAATATAAATAATTTCTCTTAGAAAAGAAAAAAAGTTCATCAAAAGACAGAATGGTCTGGGGAAAAAAATCAACTGCCTTCCAATGTAGATTAACCTGCTAGGTAACAAAAACAATATCCTCATCACAACAGTAACAAAAAGTATAAAACACCTAGAAACCAATTACAGAAAATGTACACAACCTGTGTGAAGAAAACATGAACTATACATAAAGATTCACTTATTCAAGTTACCTCTTGAAAAGACTTATCATATTCCTGCATGGGAAAACTCATTATTAAGAGAATGCCCATTAATACCCAAATTTATTTACATACCTAATACAATTTCACTTGACAGCTCTAAATCCCAAAGGGAAATCTTTGCCAGGGGGCAAAGAGACTGCCAAAAATAATTCTCTAGCTCAACCAGAAGAATAAGCATACAAGAAGCGCTAAGAATGTATTCTCCTTCCTTTTATTTTCTATGCCACCACATCCAAATCATTTCCAGGACTTAAAAATAACAGCATGGCTTAGGAGATGCATCAGCTGATTTCAATTAACCTAAGATGGCACTGGTCATATTTACTGCAAACTAGACATTTCCCATTGATATAGGAATGAAATTCAAACAGTAATTAGTAAGATTTTAAAAGAATAGCCAACTTCTAAAGCTAATGGTCCAGGTAAACAATAAATGTAATGCTACCTCAGAAGCTGAGCCTCTTCTTCTTAACCTGGAACTGAACTATATTATTTGTCTTGGGCTTAGGTTTTTGTTTTCTTTTAAACTTACGAACAACAAATTAATGCTTAAAGATCTTCAAAAATCTGTAGCACAATTCTTCAACCAAATGAAAAGACCCAAAAGCAAGAAATGAAAGGGCAGAACAAGGAAGGTTTGAGGAAATAAAGAAGCAAACACAACAGAAATTTATCTCAGGGTAAGGAAAGCAGACAGTACAGGTGTGGGGAAGGACAGCTAGAAAATCCAAAAGGAAAAAGAATCATTCTGATGGCTGCTGAGAAAAAGGTGAAGCCAATTACAAGTATGCCATGTGACCCTGTATCTTGGTGGCTGAGAATAAAAACTATTTTTTTCTTCCTGGCTGCTCCTACATTAGTTCAAGCAAAAGGCTTCCAAAACCCAAGTTTCCAAATTAGTAAGCTATCCACAGTAACATTCCTCCAACACTGCCACTCTGTACAGTCAACTCTCCATTCCCATTTCTGTCTCCCAAATGTCTTTTTCTTCTCATCTTCTAAAGCATCAACTTGCATCTGTACAAGTATAACAATCTCACCCACAGGAAGCAAAGCAATACCTCTTTGTACTGTGAAGACCCCATTCTTCTTCTTCAACCCTGATCCCTCTCATAGGTCCCAGTCTGCTCTCAACTACTCCTACACATTGTCAACTCATGTCTGCAAGCTACTCAGATCCAAAATTACGTCTAAAATTCCTCGCAAACCATCTTTTCGTCTTGGCCTTATCTGACAGTGGGTGGTCTGGAAGTAGTAAAATGTTAAAAGCACAAACATGGAATCAGAATTTGTAATCTTGGGTCTAGTTCCTTCATACATAAAGTTGAAGAGCACCTGCCTCAGAAATGTTGTGAAGGATAAATACAGGTGAAGCACTTAGAACAGGGTTTGGTACATATAATTACCTAATCAATATGTGTTAGGCAGCAGCAGCATTATAACAGGGTCATCCTGGACTCCTTCCTTATCCCTTGTAATCAACTGAGTCAAATTCTGTTCGTCCTAGCTCTTCTACAAGGGTCCCTTTTCCTTTCTAAAAACACCATGTAGTTCAGATCTTCCCTTTATTCACCCATTTACTGGGCAACCACTTACTGGTACTGTGCCCTGCATTAGATATAAAGTAAAGTAAGACACAGCTCCTGTCATTAGGAGCTAACAAAAGAGACAAGTAAAAATGTGGCTACGCCACGAGAGCACTGGCAAATCTTAATGGAAGATGTTAGGAAAAGCTTCCTAGAAAAAATGTGAAGTGAGACTTTTGAAGCAATCCTCAATTATCAGCACTGCAATGCTATTCAAACTGGTCCTCCTCACTTCCAAATCCTTCCTAAACTATACCCCCAGAATTGCTTTCGTAAAGGACTTTCCTGTTTCAAATTCTCCATGGCTCTCTAAGTTTATTCTGTAGCACTCAAAGCCCTCCACAACTAAGCTAAAACTTACCTTTCCACTTCAGCATCTTGTGTCATATGCAAACGCCCAACTAAACCAGACCACTTACCAATCCACTTCCCAGCAGTTTTTGTTTCACCTCACCCATCTCTTTTTATACTCCCCTCTCTGTATCCTGCAAAGCTCTTACTGTTCAAAAGGACTCAATCACTCAAGGTCCCCTATGATCTTGAAGATTCCCCTGCCCTGGAATTCAACCAGCTCTCACTTCTTTCCCTTAACCTTTAGGTACTTCTGACAGCTCTGCCTTGTACTATTAATGTTGATTCTCTTCTTCCACTAGACTGCATACTCCCCCCACCCCAAAAGGTGGGCAGGGTCTTATTTAATGTTTTTTTTTTTCTTTTTCCTCAAAATCAAGCACCAAATGAGCAATTGACAGATCCTCAATACACTTGTTGATTTAACTTGTTGCAACAAATACCAACACAACAAAACTGCACTGCACACTGTCAACATACTATGTTGTCCACTCACTAAAATGGAGCAGCTTCCTGGCTTACACCACTCTCCAAACCAAACCAAGGTCCACCTCTCAAAAAAAAAAAATTCTGTAAGATCACTGAGACATATATCATGTGCAATAAAGTTAAATAACAAACCTAAAATTATTTTAAAAATTACCTCCAACCACTACCAATACATGAGAAGTTGTAACTACATTTTGAATGTCCTGTAGTTTATCTAAAGTGTCTAGTGAAAAATATTTAACTCCTCAAAGAGACTTCTAACAGCACAAAATAGTCTCAAGTGCTATAGGCAAATGTATCTTGCTTTCAAAAAAGTTACTTCAGCAAAATATCTAGCACATAGCTGGTACATAATAAAATGTAAGGCTACTTAATACTAGCATAAGAGGCAAGTTATTTCTAGTACCAGTGTTTCTGAGTTTACTATCCTGTAGCAAGTTTTTATTTCAAAATCGAAGTTCTTTGTAAAAAAAGAAAGGCGGGAGTCTTCAACTTGCATTCCAAATGGGATGCAGTAAGGCAAATGGATATCTTTTATAGGTTTACACATCTTCAGGCACCACAAAAGAACACATGCATAGACAGTAATAAACACCTAAGGATCACCAGCCTTGAATGGATCCTCATTGTACTTATTTCTTACAAGAGAAATACTTGTAAGAAAACTGTCAATCAAAATTTTCCCCAAACCAACTTAGCACTGAATGTCCAGAAAGCCAGCAGTATTTTCTTATCTAATCCAATTATTGACAATATGGCAAAAAATAAGCATTGTAAGAATGCAATCACAGGCACACAATTTGGTATTAGTACTATTACCAGCACAGGACATGCAGAAGAAAGAAAATATCACATTCTCTTCAGTCTCATTTTTGCTGAGCAAGCATGCAAAAAACAATCTCTTAAAATCAAAATAATTTGATAAATTAAATTCTAAGGGAACATGTTTAACAAGTTTAGAAACAAATAATTATAGGCTCTTTCTGTCTCTCACAAAAATCAGAGTTACAACATGGCATCAATGCCCCTCTCCCCCCCCCCCCAAAGTAGTATTTCAGTCTGGTGATAAACAGGAATAATACATAGGAAAATTTTAGCCCATTCCTAAAACATTTACTGAATCTTTTTATTTGCCAGGCTTTAAAAAGAAAAGCATAGTGAAATTACACGAAAAATAAAAGGGTATGGGATCTCTTCAGGGGGGACAACTACAAATAAATGTAAGTCATTTGACTATGCATACATAAAATGTAAATTTTAAAGCTAGAAAAAACTGTAGAGGTTATCTAACTTCATCTCTTTATTTTATGATTAAGACATGTCAAATTATTTTGCCATTATCAATGGCAAAAACCTTGCATGTCGTACCTTTTTAAATTAAAATTGTCCTCAATGTCTAGAAATATGATTTACAACATCCCTCCCCATATTAATGGGAATTTAAGTACCAAAAAAGAATAAGCATAAAACAGAGGAATCTTTTCACTCCATCTGTATTCTATGATGTCACTCATCTGCTGTAACCAGAGGGAGGGAAATCAACCCCGAGATCAAAGGCTAAAAACTCCAAACACTGTAGTATTAGCCAAAATGATCTGACATTCTCTGCAGTAATTTCTGGACTTGTGTTAAAAATAAAAAGCAACAATCTGGGAAGTCATTATGATAGTTAATGACTTATCTCAGTATTAGACTTTATCCTGACATTTTGAAAAGTACTTTTAATTTCCTGGAAGAATAAAAAGGGAAAAGAACCAATATTAGTATGTACTTTATAGACATTAACTTATTAAATCCTTAAATCAACCCTGTAAAAAAGGATTACATCCACATCACAAAATAGGAAATTGCGACTCAAGAGTTCACGCAATCTGCCTTAAAACTAAAAATATAATTAAGTACCAAGGCAGAATCTGAATCCAAATCTAGTTTATTTGTTATCAAAATCCAAGATCTTTCCACATTATGCAGCCTCCACGTTAATAAAGTCACATCAATATCTTTTGAATTCTGAGATATTCTGATTCCTTTTACAGTAGAAAATCTCTTAATGGCATCAACTGATAATTAATCTAAAGCAATATATTTAAAGGATTCATTACTGGAAGACCCAACAATTTAATTATAGGTTACAATCACACACAACCATGAGAAGTACTATTATATAAGACTGAACACGGACATTAAAATGTTTTCAATATATCCAAGGCCTCAAAATAGGGGATACTTAAAATATTACTTTCAGAAAAAACAAAAAATTGTCACCCTAATGCGTGATTACGGATTTAACTAGCTTTATCATGAGTTCGTTGAGAGGAAGTAGGCAGTAAGGCACCCAACTGTTCCCCTATTCCCCAAGGGGAAATGTAGCCAGGAAGGAAGAAAATGACAAAGTAAACGCAAAACTGGTCCTCTACCATAGCTTCTATATAACTAAAGGATGTCTGGTAAAGCCATTACTAATTACGAACTAATTATGAACATCATTCACCAAATGGCATAAAATATGGTTTATTAGAAACTGAGACTGCAAGTAGAAAACGGCTTATTATGTTTGTCACAACAATTTGTAATCGCAAGGCCTGCCCTAACTTCCTAATAACCGACTTATAATCACATTCACTCTAGATGTAACAGTCCCTAGAACCTTTAAGTGTTACACAACTTCTTACATCACCATCAAAAAGCTTAACAACTACTCCAGGCAGTACCTATTACTTTTTATATCGTGTTTGAGATGAAAAAGAAAATACGATTAAATGAACCGCCCACGATGGCAACTAAGACCTGATGCTACTAAGTACAACTAACACTAAACTATTTCCACAGCTCAATGGTTTCACAAATACGCGCACACGGCTCCCTGTAAACTCAACAGCAAGGTACCAATGATCTAAGGTGGCTTCCAAGTACACGGGAAGTTCCCCTTTCAAGTGAAACACACAGGAACGCGGGAGACCCCGAGTCCTGGAATACGCGCCCAGGAATGAAGTGCTCATTTTCTACTTCCTCTGGAATGAGATAAGACCACGTGTGAAGCTCAGAGAATTAACCGAGGCGGTGCAGAACTGCAAAAGAGACCTGCGCCGCCTCTGCACTTCCCTCCTCGCGTTCCTCCACCATTGGTCCTCCCCTCACAACTGGAAGCCCTACAGGTTATTTATTCCCAGGTGGGCACGGAGGAAATTGAGGAGGCCGGAAGCGTGAGATCCAAAACCAAAGAACCGAGAAAACAGGAGCAGGGACTGTATCGCAGGGAAGGGATTCCCGCCTATCCCAGGCACTGACCCGTGGCCTCAGCGCAACAAGGTGAGACACAGCAACCGTGTTTTCACCGCTTCAGACCTCAATCCTTGATTTCACTCAATGTCAAGCACCGGCCGAAACACTCAGGGAAACCACCCTACCCCAGGGGCCGCGAGTCTCGAGCCAAATCCGGGCTGGGACTAAGGGGAGATACAAGGCCTCTCAATCTGCGCACAACCGTGCGTCCGCACCCCGGCCTACCATCGCGACCAGACCGCGGACTCCCACCCAGCCTATACCAGCTGGCCAAAGACGTCTGCAGGCCCCAGACGACAGTGAGAGACTCACTGACTTACGAAGCCCTCTAAGAAATTACCTTTGAACTGGCCTTCTGAGACCCGCCTGGCGTTTTGTCCGCCATCTTGAGCTTTGCCCCTCCTTCGGTGGTGGCAGCAGCAGCAGCTCGAGCGAGTTGAGAGCCGAGAGAGTGGATCACGGCGGAGCCCGCCACAGCGCCTGCAAGCCTGAGTAGTCAACCACCGAGAGAGAACGCAAGCTCGTGCACACGTGACTTCCGGTGTCGCGTTTTCCCCGGCCCCGCCCACTACACTGGTTTTTCTGGTTGTCTCTGTTGCTGGGCGTGTTTATCGGACCGGAAATGTAGGGCATCTACGTGTCCTGGCTTTCGGGGCCAGCTGATATTTAACTCTTTTGCAAGCGCCAACCCCCAATAGGTGCGAGCCAGCTCTGTTTCCTGGCGAGGAGGGAACGTCTCTTTAAAGAAGAAACGCACTGATCACACCTGGGCAGGATTTTACCTCAACTGAGAAAATAAGTTTGGAGTGAACCTGGCGGGCCCAGCGTTGCGTGGAGAAAGACCTTGTTCGCACCGCCTCGAGAGCTCACACCCTGGTGGGAAACTTGCAATCTGCTCAAGGTACTTGAATGTAGAATTGTGCCCAGAAAGCGGAGATGAGGAGCATTTGACCCAACCTGAGATTCCGGCAATGAAGGTATCCGATAGACTCCAGTTAGGGCGTCTACAGAACGAGTGGGTACCTACCTGCAGAGAGAGGATGAATGAGAGAAAATCATAAGTAGACACCATTCTAAATCCAGCATACATGGAAATTATTTAAGAATTACGTTTTTAATTGAGTGTTTTCATGTTTAATCACAGAAGTGGAAGGGAACACCATACAAAGAGAGCTAAATAAAAAGTTAAATAAAAGCCTGGTGGCGTGAATCAGCGGGCCTCTGTGTGGTCACCGTTTTGTTAGCCCAGGTGAAGGGAGGGATGTGGTGGAGAGGTGGATGGGGAGCAAGTTCACACAAGGCCCTGAGGCAACCAGTGCGCTTAGTAGTTAGAATTCTGAGGATATAGGGAGGCCTGCAACAGGATTTTAAGTAGGACTGTTAACGTGGTCAGATTTTAAGGTTTAAAAAAATGGCCCTGAAGACTGAGGGAATTGGAGGAAAACGACAAGTTCACGACCTTCTCTTCCTAATTTACTTATGTAAAATATTTTTGAGAACTTTTTGTGTATAAAAGCCTGGCCAAAGTGTTGAATTTACAGAGACAGGTAAAAATACATTGTGTATGATTAAAACTTAATGAGGATTGGGCAAGAGAAGGAAACAGCAAACTAACACTACACAGAATTAAATTGATGCTGCAAGTAAGGATGATTAGCTGTGGGCTCTCTGAATGAAGTAAATAATTCTGAGGGTAAGGATAGGGTAAAGAGGTGCGGGAGATTTCACAGACAAGGCAGCATTTGACCTAATTCTGAAGAAGTAGAATTTTGTCTGTGGTTTTCACATTCCTGTCATGGTAGATCTTTTTATCAAAGAATATGGCATACTTTTCTTCTTTCTCAGACTTTATGTATTCCTTCACATTGATTTTGCATATTTCTTGTTACTTTTTATCATTTCTGTTGTTAGAATAGAGTATGTTTTTCCGTTACTTACATGTCCTAAATAATTGTTTATACATTGATTTCCACGCATCATTGTTGTACCCAGCCATTTCACTGAATTCTTCTATTATTTGTATAGTTTTTTAGTTTTTTCTCTTGGGCCTTCAGGTATATAGTCATATCACTTGCACATAACGACAGGTTTACTTCCTCTTGTCCCATTTTTTCTATCTTTTGGTTCTTTTTTCTCTTGTGCAATGGCATTAGCCAGTACCTCCAGCGTAACAGCAAACATGTGCTGATGGTATGCTTGTCTTGTTCCTGACTGTGATGAGAACGCTTTTAGTGTTCTCATGAGGTTGGGGCTGACCTTTGGGCTTTAGGTTGAACTATATATTCATTTTTTACACGACTTTGTAACTGAATATATAGAATTTTAAGTTCTCATAGGAAACTCAAGGACTCCAAGATATGCCAATGAATGCCAAAGGTTAGACAGTCCTGTTGGAGAAACACAGTTACAGACTTGTGTGAACAAACACCAGGACAATTCCATGACTTGGGAAAAGAAGGAACAAACTAGAAATGTCCTGCTCTGTGCACCAGGGAGAATGGGCAGAGGGCAGGGCTGATTTGGAGGAGGACAGACAGAAATCTGTATTAGTGTCCTGTGGGCTGCCATGACAAATTACCACCATGTTAGTGACTTAGAACACAATATATCATACATATAACATGTATATTGTCTGTGATCTATGTATATTGCATTACAAATTGATGATCTTAGTTCTGGAGGTCAGAAGTCCAAATGTGCCTGTAGGCCTGTTCATTTTGGAGGCTCTAGAGGAGAATCCATTTCCTTGCCTTTTCCAGCTTCCAGAGTTCTCTGGCTGGTGGTCCCCTCCTTCATCTTCAGAGCCAGCAACACAGCATTTTCTCCTCTCTGACCTCTGCTTCCATCCTTGTGTCCGCTCTCTGACTCTACTGCCTCCCCCTGCTAAAGGACCCTGTGATTGCTTTGGGCTCACCACAGCAATCCAGGATAATCGCCCACAAAGTCCCTTTGCCATGTAAATTAACATACTCAGAAGGTTCTGTGGATGTCTTTGGAAGGCTATTATTGCAGATCACAGGATCTAAAATGAACTTTGTACTTCTGTGTTTTTTTCTCTGGCTGACAGGCACACCTTTGATCTCACCAGAAAACTTACAAGGGAATGGTCCTAATAAGTACGGTCATCTCAAATCAAGTGAGTTCTGAAATTGTTCCTAGGGAATAAAGTGGGTAGATGGTGTGGTTCCAGTGAGGGTGGATGGAACAGGTCTCTGCTGTCAGGTGACTTACAGGGTGTGAAAGAGACAGATGTATCATAATCGGAGTGTAATCAATGAGGACAAATTTTAGTCCAATTTGTTTACTGCTGTGTCTGTAGTTCCTAGAACAGAGTAAGCACCATGCAGTCACTCACATATGTGTAAGTGAATAAAGTCTACATCAGGGGCATGTTTAGAGAGCACGAAAGATTGGTACAGCACAGGGGCAGTCAGGGAGGACTCATGGAGGATGCTGTAGAACTTTTGAAGGGGGTGTGTTCTACTCGCTAGAGTTTGCTGCTGGGGCTACCCACCAGGAGACACTAGAAGCTGTTCAGAGAGCAGGATGGGAACCTTAGCACAGTATTGTCTCATTTTGAGAAAATGCAAATCTTGCTCACTTTAAACAGATTTGAAAATCTCCCTTCTGTACAAATTTTGAAATAATATGAATCAACCCCAATTAAAAATTTTTTTCCAAGAATTATGTAATTTTGGGAGTGCTCTTCTAGTTGCTAGATGGGATGCAGCCCAATTCATGAATCATTCATAAAGCCAATTAGATCTTCAAATTAAAAAAAAAAAAAGAATTGTGTAATCTCTATGTAGACAGGCTCCAGGGACTGCAAAGGTCATTTATTGTTTTGCCACATGGTGGCGCTGCTGCCACTGGTAAACAAAAAACACCCGCCATCCTTTACTGGTGGCCAGTGAACACACACGTGGTAACTTCTGTGAATGATCTTGGCGCTCTTGTCACATTTATTGTTACAATTAAAAAGCTAATGTCCTGTCATTGTCGACCAAGCTTTCATTGAGCAATTGTGCTAGTGCTGGTGCTGGAAAATGTACTAAAAAATAATTCAGAAGGGGAAGTCAAATGTGAAAAAAATGTGTACGGTGTTGTTCATAGGAGAGAACAGTCCACAGAATCTTAGAGGTAATACCTCTGCACTCAGGCTTGCTCTGCTTCTCCAGGAGGGCAGGGACAGAGCTGAATCCCAGCACACGCTAGCATGTCTGGCACATAGCAGGCACCAGTAAACGTCTGTGAAATAAACAAACATGGAGGTGGTAGCCTTGCAGCTCCCACCTATATGAAATACATTGTTTATACATTGTTTCACCGGACACAGAAACTAACAAAAAGCTCCTCAAACTGAATTCCAAAATCCCAGCTGTGATTTCTGAATAGTCCAGCTCAGGTTAGCTGTCCATACCCAGTCTAATCAACTGTGCCCAGGGCAGTGGCTCCAAAAGGTCACTTACTGTGGACGAAGGAAGACTTCAGGGAAGGGGAGGCGTGAGCCCAAACTAACTGTATGGTGTATGAGTAATGGTCTCGGCCACGTATACACATACTTTTCAAATGTTTAAGGTTACCGCTATGACAAGATATAATTTGTTTTACTATGATAAAGTACAGATAATATAAAATTTGCTGCTTCAACCATTTTTCAGTGTACAGTTTAGTGACATTAAGAATATTCACATTCTTGAGCAAACTATCACCACCATCCATCTCCAGAACTTTTTCATCTTCCCAAACTAAAACTCTGTACCTATTAAACACTCACTCGCCATTGTCCCCCCTTCCTTGCCCACAGTCCCAGGAAACCACGATTCTAACTTTCTGTCTCTATAAATATGACTACTCTCTGTATCTCACATAAGTGAAATCATACAGTGCTGGTCCTTTTGTTACTGGCTTATTTCACTTAGCATAATGTCCCAAAGGTTCATCTGTGATGTAGACATGTGAGAATTTCCTTTCTTTTTAAGGTTAAATGATATTCTGTTGTATGTCTATGCCACAATTTGTTTATCCATTCATGCAAGGAACAGTCGGGTTGCTTGCAGCTCTTGGCCATTGTGAATTGTGCTGCTATGAATATTATCAAAGCATTTTTTAAATCACAGCAGCTTTTTGTCATTACGAAAACTCTCACCCACTGGTCCTGAAAGTGCGCCTCCTGTTCTGGGGGATCAGCAGAAAAACTGGCACTGCAATGTCCTCACGTTTGACATCTTTAAATCTTTGAAAATGAGTATGATGGAGGGAGAGAAATCAGTGATGGTGCATCTGGAAACCAAGTCCTGGGAAGAAGGAATGGTGCAGAATTAAGTCAGCAGCCTAGAGAAGAGCAGACCTAAGGAAACTGTGGCAGCTGTTTATGAGGAACAAAGCCACCTTCCCTCCCTGCCGCTTCAATCTGTCTTAATGAAATCATTGTTTCTCTGTGCAAATGCACAGAAGCTACTGACTGTAGAAAGGATTCCAGAATTTGGAGGGGAGTTGGAGGAGACCTGGGCTCTGAGACTTCTTTTACCCCAACACTTTTTAGTTTAGTTTAGTTTATATTTTATTATGTTATATTTTGTTATATTTTATTTTGGTGGGGTGCCAAATTACTTTATTTGAAGAAATAGTATAAATGAAAGATGTAAGTGGATGACTTGGTACAGGTTACAGAAAAGGTACAGGTCATTGTAAAATGCACGTACTGCTTTGGTGACCAGGGAAGTCACCCCCATGGTTATGGGAAGCCACCCTGGGGCTGAGCTCTCTTCACTGTCCCCCAGTGTATGCTTGTCAGAGAGAGGCTCTGCCATGCCAGTTTCCTGCACAGGCTGGTTACCTGGTCACCCAGTCCTTGGATGCATTTCACCTGCTCCTTCAGGTAGTGAGTCTTAGTGAAGTCATGCAAATGGGGGTCATTTTTGTCAGCGGCCACTTTGTACAAGTCCAGTAGTGACTGATTCTTACTTTTTCCCAAGTGTAACACATGCTCCGTTGCATTCAGCCTATTCTGGTCATCACCATCTGGTTTCTTGATATCCTGAAGGAAGATTATGCTACCTCGTTGGTCTGCGCTTCATCAGTTTCTCAGCGTGTTCCCTTTCCTCACGAGATTGGTGAGGAAAGTATTTGACCAAGTTCTTCAAAGCCATGTCATCGCGAAGTAGTATGACTGGGTAGGTAGACGTAATAAGTGTGAGCTCCAGGTTGATTTGGTGGCTGATGGTGGTCTCTGAGTCCTGGTGGCAGTTCTAGTACACCTGTGAGGGGACTGGAGCAGTGGTGGGGCCTTGGGGTCCCTAGGACACTGTAAGGAAGGGGCAGAGAGTAGCACCTGGGCGCCGGCTGGGTTGAGCACCTGTTCCATGCAAACACTGCAAAGCAGAGAACCATGCGACTCTCAGGGAGGACTGTGTCTCTGTCTTTCTAATGCTTGAAGTATCGACAGAAAAGACAAAAATGACCAAAGCTGTAGTTTCCAAAGTAAATAATTATTCAGTGTAAACTTAGTTTGCTATTTGTTGGTATCGTATCCTCCAGATGCATTTGGAATCCGGTAAGTTGTGTGCTGTTAGCCACATAAACCTCTGCGGGGCAGATGTTCTCTGAGATTGTAGTGACAGGAGCCAAAGCAGGTCACCACCAGTATCCTGGGGCCTAAACTCAGAAGTCCCTCAGTTGTATGTGATACTAGCAAAATACTCTGGTAAATCCAAATCAAATTAGCAAATAGAAGGGTCTTGTTCCATTTTTAGTTGCTAAAAATTAATGACTCAATTGGTGCCATTTATTAGACTTTGGTTTTTAGTTTTTGTCCAGTTTCTCTTTTCCTTTTTCATTAAAACTTGGCGGGGGGGCGAGGGGGGAGGAATACCTCAAGAAGCTGTGGTAAAGTACACAGATCTTATACTTTGGGGTTGGAAAATAAATTGGTACAACCTCCCCAGGATGGCAACTCAGCCATCAAAATGTCAAGTGCACTTACCCTTTGACTCAGCGGTTCTGCTTGTGGGATTTACCTTCCAAATGCATTCTCACACCAGTAATGGATATGTACAGCAAGTGACTGCAGCAAAGATTAAAAATGCCCTAACCATCCGTCCATCGATAAGGGACTATTTAATAATGTATATGGCACATCCAAAGAATGCTCAGTGTATGAGTGGGGCCGAAGTGCTTGGCCAGTGCTGGAAGACTAAGAGATCTTTACTTACTTAGAAATGGCTCCAAGGTACACTGCTGCATGACAAAGGCAAGGTAGGAACCTTTGTGCTTCCCCCAATAAAGTACCTATAGATGGAAATACATCATACACATGTGTGAGGCAGCTTCCAAGATGAGCCCCAGTGATCTCTCAGCCCTGGTAACCATGCCCTATGTAACCCCCCTCCCTTTGAGTGTGGGTCCAATCCAGGGACACGCTTCTGATGAAAAGAAAGCAGCAACAGTAAGATGTCACGTCTGAGATTTGGTTATTAAAAAATCCCTGGCTTCTTGTCTTCCTTGAGTTTTCTAGCTCTTCTCGCCTGTTCGTTCTAATGAAGTCGGCCACCGTGCTCTGCAGTGCCCAGTGGAGAGGCCCCTGTGGCAAGAAACTGAAGGAGGCCTCAGGCCAAAAGCCAGTTAAAGAAATGAGGCCGTTAGCCCAACAGCCTGTGAGAAACTAAATCCTGCCAACACCCCTTAAGTGAACCTGAAAGCAGATCCTCCTAAGTGGATTTGTGAGGTGACTCCAGCCCCAGCGACAGCTGACAACAGCCTTGTGAAAGACCCTGAGCCAGAGGGCTCAGGTAAGCCACTGGACTGCCCTCCACAGAAAGAGTGAGAAAATAAAATGTTTGTTGTTTCAAGCCACTAAGTTTTGGGGCAATTTGTTAGACAGCAATAGATAACTAATACAAGATGTATGTTTGTTTATGCAATATACAGGTCCAGCAGAAGTAAGGCTTGCTTGAGTGTGGTTGGGAGGGCACGTGAATGTCTTGCACAAGATGGACAGCAATTTGAACATTTCACCTAAAATGTCATATGGTGTGCTTGAGTGTGATATTGTTACATTACAGAATTATATGCTTATGATATTGTAATAAAAGGTTTTGAAATTAAAAGGAGCGTTAATTTATGCCAGACCCTGTATGTCTTTAAGAACTGGCCACTGTGCTTACCACTGGGGAAGGAAACTAAAAATTCTGGGAATCCGAGGTGGGAGGGAACTTACTTTTTACTATAAACCCTTTGGTCTATTTGAATATAATGTTTATTCAACAAATGACACTTTTAATGTCACTAAAGGAGTTCATCATCACCAAGCCATTATATGAAATGCTAAGGGAATTATATAAGAAAAAGAAGATCAAAATGATGAACATTAAAATGGCAATAAATACACAACTATGAATAAATGAATCCAAAAAACAAACCAAGCAAACAAGCAGAACAGGAACAGAATTGTAGGTATGGAGATCATTTGGAGGGTTATCATTTGGGAGGGGAAGAAGGAAAATGCGGGGTGGGGGGGGGACATGCAGGAATTAAGAAGTACAAATTGGTAGGTACAGAATAGACAGGCGATGCTAAGAACAAAGTAGGAAATGGAGTAGCCAAAGAACTTATATGCATGACCCATGGACATGAACTAAGGGGCTGGGGGATTGCTGGAGGCAATGATGGTACCAGGTAGCGGGGATAAAGGGGAAAATTAGGACTGTAATAGCATAATTAATAAAATACATAACTTTTTAAAAGTTCAGTGGTGAGACTATTTCAGGATTTGTCAGTTTAGCAGTTCAGTCTCACTAGGACCCAGGTTCTTTCCCTCTCTGCTCTGCCATCTTCAGTGGGTCAGCCCACTTGTCAGTCACACAATGGCCGCCATAGCTTCCAACATCACACAAGAGGAAGAAGCGTCCCTTTCTTCCTAAAAGCTTGTATATCTTTTTTTTTTAAGACTGAGGGAAAGAAAAACTTCCTAGAAGCCACCTTGATGGTTTTCCCTTCAGTCTCATTGGCCAGAAATGGGTTCCTGCCCAGGTGTAAACCAGCTGATGGCAGGAGAGTAAGATGACTGGCTGGCTTACACGGAGAACCTGGCTGACTAGAGGGTCATCATCTGCATAGAGTGTGGGTTCTACTAAAAAGAAGAAAGAGGGAGGGTAATAACAACAGTCTCCTACATTGAGAGGACCTGGGCTTACCAACTCTTTTTTTACTATTGAGCTAAATTGCATATATTTTAATTACAAAACACTACATCAGTCCCAGCATCTGGAGATGTGTTTTTTTAATTATCACATATGTGACCTAAATCTAACTCAGAACATAGATTTTTAAAACTTTGAGCATTAGTAATACTAATCTTGTTACTTGGGAAAGATATGTGAGGTCTGAGTGAGCAAATAGGGCAATCACACCTTGAACCATGCCAGTGTTTGCTGTGAGACAGAGATGATGAACTTTTTCACCTTTCCCACTTGGCCAGGACTCTTCAGTGAGCTTAAAGGACAACCAGACCGGGGGCTGACAAACTAGGCAGGTTAGAAAAGGAACAAGGCTCTCGAGCCAGGTTGACTTACTCAAACCCTAGCCATACCATATATACAACAGCCCGTGAACCTTAGGCAATGAAATGAAATTTTGTAGGCCTGTTTTCTTATGTGTAAAATAGAGATAGTAATTCTGAACTTGCAGGTTTCTGAGCAGATTATGTGAGGATATAGAATAAAAGCATATGGTTGGATGCCTAGAACTAAGGAAATATCAAACCTAATGTTATATAAAAACAAGCAAACAAAACCTAGTGTTGCAATAGCAAACGAACCGACCAATTAGCCAATGGAATGGAAGAAAGATCTCTGACATCTCTGACGTAGCGCCATTTGCACAAAGAGCTTAATACACAACAAAGGTGTCCCCACAGACCAATGGGGGAAGGATGAGTTGTGCCACAGATGGTGTTAGAGAAACTAACTCACTCTGAAGGAAAAGAAAACCCAGACCCTGTCCAACACCATGCACCAAAGCAGGGTCATGGGGCCAAAAGGTCATGGTTGAAAGGGCCTTTTGAAAATGCACATTCCAAACTAGCAGAATGAATGAAAGATGAATGAAAAATGTAATTTACTAAAGAACTCTAAAGAAGATGAAAGACATTGGAGTAAGATGTCTTTGTGACCCTCAGAGTTGGGAAGCATTTTTTAAAACTTCACAAACACAAACCATGAGGCAACATTATGATGCATTTGATTACATAAGACAATTGAGTTTTACTCAACAAGGCCATCATGGATAAAAATCAGATTACAGAATAGTAGAAGATATTTGTAGCATCTAAAAATGGAAAGGTATTAATATCTAGAATATGCAAGGATTAAAAATCATCAAGAAAAAGACAGCAACTTGAAGAAGAGAAAGCCCAAAGTCCACCAAGCATATGAAGAGATACTCAATTTCATTTATAATCCTAAAAAAATCCAAATTAAACAATACCATTTATGCCTATATACCTACCTATAAGATGGGTAAAAATTAGAAAGCTCAGTAATGCCACCTGCTGGTGGGAATGTGAGACCTGTCCTGCCCTGCTGATGGGGCGTTACCACACCTACTGCTGCATAACAAAATCCCAAAACTTAGCAGCTCAATACAACAGTCGTTTAATTTAGCTCAAAATTTTGTGTTTTCGAAATTTGCCGGGTAGCCCAGTCTTCTGATCTCATTACTCAGCCCACCCTGAGCCAAAATTCCAGTCCTGCTGGAAAAAAGTGCTCTCAGAAGACAACTTCTCCACTCTCCAGAGGCTTCCAGACTTCATGAAAGAGCCCCTGGTTGACTGTGACCAGGCCCAAGGACACCTTGCAAACGAAGGACCTTGACCATCAAACTTTGTGGCAGTTTTTGAAAACTGTGAATTCAGATCATTTACTAAAACCATTCTTTCATTAAACCAGTTTCAATGGCTATTTACTTCATGGTGCACCCTTTTTTCTTTCATCAGCAAATTACAATAAAATCATAGTTTTATTTTACACTTCCAGTTCAATTAAGTTACCCACATAACCCAATCTAGACTTTGGAGACTTTTGATCTTTGTATTTGGCTTCAGAAAAGTGGGTAGTAAAGCAAATTAAATACATTTTTGATCATTTTCTTCCTTAGTTATTGTTTCTGATTTAATAAATGTACCTACTCTTATGGGCTGAATGTTTGTGTCCCCCTAAAATTCCTACTTTAAAATCCTAACCTTCAGTGCCTAGTATTAGGAGATAAGGCCTGTGGGAGGTAAATAGGTCACAAGGGCCACGCCCTCCTGAATGTGATCAGTGCCTTTATAAAAAGACCCAGAAAACTCTCCCACCCCTTCCCCACTGGAGGACAGCACGAAGGCAGTTGTTTATGAACCAGCCACCAGATCTGCTAGACTTTGGACTTCCAACCTCCAGAACTGTGAGAAATGGACATTTACTGTTTAAGCCACCCAGTCCATGGTGTTTTTGGTGTAACAGCTCTAACGGACTAAAGTATCTACTATGTTTATGCAGAGTTTTCACTCAGATTTTAAAAACAGAAGTACGTGATTTTTGAGAGTTTTCTTTAACAGATAGAGGGTACATTGCATTGGGTGTTTGGGATTTTTTTTTCCAGTTCCATATAATTTAAAAGTATATTTCAAGAAAATGTCAAAGAATAGGAGAACTTTGATTTCTCAATGTGTTTTTTTAAAACTTTCATTAACTTGAAAAATGATTTAAGTATGATATAAGGGACAAAATAGAGGGGAAAATAAAAATCCTTAAAACCTAAAAATTAGCCCTGGCCAGTATAGTTCAGTTGGTTGGAGCATTCTGTAAGCAAAAGATTGTGGGTTCAATTCCCGGTCAAGGCTCATACCTAGATTGCAGGTTCGACCCCCTTCCCCAGGCCAGGTGCGTGTGATCTCTGGTCCGGGCACTTATGGGAGGCCACCAGTCAGTGAGTGCTTCTCTCTCACATTGATGTTTCTCTCTCTCCCTCTTTCTCTAAAAAGCAGTGGAAAAAAAAATGTCCTTGGATGAGGATTAAAAAAAAAAACACAAAAATAAGTAAATCCAGATACTGTACTTGACAAATAAATAAATACAAAAATATTTATCTTCAGTAACGGAGTGGAAATGCTGTAACTCTCAACTCCAGAAAGCAAAAAGAGAGCTGCAGAACCATGAAGACATATACTGTGAAGTGTTGGCAAAAGCAGCTCTATAGAGTTGTGATCAGGAGAAATGCCCTATACAGAAGTTATTAAATGCTTTAGTTAGTTTTATTGGATTAACCATGTATATAACTCATAAATTGTTAAAGGTACAAAATAGTACACAGTGAAAGGTAGGGTCTCCTTTCTCCAATACACACTTCTCCTTTAGAGGCCACCACTGTTACTAATTTCTTACATACCCTTCAAAAAAACCTATACTTTTATAAATATGTAAGTGAGTAAAGTTTTCCTCCCACAGAAATGGCAGTGTGCTACATACACTGCTCTCACTTGGTTTCTTTTTTAAAGAACTTAATGATGTATCTTGGAGACCCTTCTCTGTATAGATAGATCTACCTTATTATTTTAGTGGCTGCCTGCTAGTGAAGTTATGTGATTTTATAATTCAGTTGAAATTATACCCATCATTTATATCATCACTAATAATGGACATTTAAGTTATTTTCAGTCTTTATCTTTTATGAACATTACTGTGATGAATACCCTTTTACATATCTCATTTTACACAATGTAAATCTGTAGGCAAAATACCAGGATTAAGTCAAAGAATATACACAATTAAAGTTCTGAAAGACACTATCAGCTTGTCTTCCATAAAGGCTGTGTTAACTAAATTCCACTACCCTCTTTTTCCAAACCTTGTCCACCCAGCTTTTTTATCTTGTTTTTATCTTGGCCAATCAGCTAGGTGAAAAATGGTATCCCCTTGTACTTTGCTCGGTGTTCCTCTTCTTATAAGTGAGTTGAGCATCTTTTACATTTTTAAGAGAAGGGCTGGTCTTACTCAGGGTGAACTCTAGTGTAAAAGGAGGTAGAATGTTGAGGTATTATCAGCCAAGTTAAGACCAGAGGGGAGTATGTTTTCATGGGGAAAGAGAACCTGGGGAAGTCCTGAACTGTCTCCACAAACAAAGGCCATCCATCTGCATCAACCCACATATTTTCTGTGCTGGGCCCCAGACCCTTCACAGGTCACACTGGAAAACATCACACATCACCCGGGACCAAAACCTACCAAAGTGAGGTTGTCATTTTCAAAATGCCTCATCTCCTTAATCCTCAGCCCTGCTCTGACTGGATCCGCCCTCAACCTTTTCCCCTGCATGTTTTAGATCAATTCTGTCCAACAGAAATATATGAGCTACGTATGTAATTTAAAATTTTCTAGGAGCTACATTTAAAAAGTAGAATCAATTTTAATCATATTTCAATATATACTATATCCAAAATATCATTTCAACATGTAATCCATATAAAAATTATTAATATTTTACATTCTTTTTGGACTGAGCCTTTATAATCCACTGTGTATTTATACTCATAGCACATCTCAAGCTGCATTTCAATGGCCCAATAGTGGCATAGGCTAGACCTGTCTTGCCCAGTAGAACTTTCTGTAATGTTAGATCCGTGTTCCCATAAATACCTTCTGCCCTTCTATACATTCAGTCTTTCCCTGGAGCACTTTTTCCTTCTTCCACCAGGAAGAGGAAGTCCAGGCCCTCTCCCAAGGTCACTGCACCACCTGCAGGCATTTCTAGTGGAGGCCACTGATTCTTCTAAGTACCAGAACTTCTTTGTGTGGAAATCTTGTCTGTAGGATGAATTTCCAAAGGGGAAACTGCACAGTGAAACAATATTTACGTTGCTAATTTTGATAGATACTGTCAAATAGTCTTCTGCAGGTGCTATACTAATTCATACTCCCATCTGCGCATGTGTCTGTGTTTTTACTGCAACATAACATTCTGAAGTACAGAAGATATACACCATAGTGCACAGGACCCTTCTGACACAAGATAGTAGGTTGTTTGCAGTTGTATTACAAACAATGCTGCAATAAACATCCTTGTATGTGCTCCCTTGCACATATATTTCTCTAGGATAATCAAAGAAAACCGAGAGGAAAGGAAGCAGCTGTAACCCAAAAGCTCAAAGGTGGAACAGAACTCAGAATAATGAGAAATGGGGAGAGAACTGGTGTCTCTGGAACACCGGGGAGGCGCTGGAGACCACAGGACACACGTGGGCAGCTCCCTAACAGGGCCATGGCCATTGGTAAGGATTTGCATTTGATTCTAAGATCAAGGTTATCTGATCTGCATTTTAAAAGATCATTGTCTGCTGCATGGGAAATGGCTTTGAAGGAAAGAGTGGAAGCAGGAAACCAAACAATAACAACTCTCAGAAAGGGCACCAGAAGCCTGGCTGAAGGGAAAGGAAAAATCCTCAGCAGGTTGCACCAAATGGAATGTAAATGGAACAGGAAATGCCCTGCTCCTAGCAGAGGAATCTGTGGAGCGCAGTGAGGGACACAATCCACAAGGCGGACACAGCCTCTGCCATCAGGGAGTTTATGCTCTTGCAAGGAATATAGAGATTCAGCAAATAATTTCTACTGGTGTAGGCAACAGTCGTGGGAAAGAGAACAGAGCACAGGCTGTGACATCAGGCCGTTTACATTCAAAACTCTGCTCTTCTGCTTTCTGGCTGGGTTACATTGGTTTCTCTCTCTCTCTTTCTCTCCCTCCCTCCCTCTCTTTCTCTCTAAGTGTTCATGAGAAGATTAAATGAGATCAATTTTTGAAGAGCACTTAACACTGGTAAAAAGGAGATACTGAATTATATTTGGTGAATGAATGGGGGAAAATTTGCCCTTTCTTTTCCATCTGTCTTCTCGTGCCTCTGCCAGGCTTTTCAGGCAATCACTTTGGTTCTAAATTCCTGCCACCTGCTCCAACGACAGAATGTGGTTGGTTACCATTGATTCAACCCAGCCCACTAACCCTTTGCATATGGTTTTGCCAGAATCATGAGTTGCCAAGTAATGCAAATTAATTCCTTGCTCTCCCTTGGGTTTACTCTTTTCCCAACATTATCCTTTATAAAAAGAAATATTTTTCCCTTTCTCACCCTTTTAATCTCAGGGAATTTAAAATATACTAGAAACAGTAAATTTATTTGATTAATGGATACCAAATTATTATGGTTTGTTGTTTTAGACCATGGCTTCATGGGAACTTTAGTAAATGTGATTGTTTTTGCTCAAATTATTAGTTAATCCTGTGGTTTAGCGCACTGAGAATGGAGCATGCTGTTCCACTGAGCAGTAGAAAACCAAAGGACAGAATTTTACAAAAGTATGTGTGCTGAGAAGACTAAGGTAGTTTTAAAATCTCCCGTGCTCTCAGCACATGTCAAAAAGGTGTTCTTAAATGTAATTTCTTTTTCCAGTAAGTTCTCTCTGTAGATCTTTTTAAATTTAAAATGGAAATCTGAAGACTAGTGCTCTTAAGTCCTGAATATGAGTTATTCCTAGCAACTTATTTTAAAATGCTTTCTTTGGCTTAGAGGCCTTAATAAAGATGATTTGTTTTGGCAGTTATGGGATTTTGCATTCTCTGTGAGTAACTAATTCAAAACTGACAAAGTGGTATGATGATAATAGATATAGTAGCTTGTTGGTTCAGGTCATAGCCACAGTTGGAAGGTAAAATAATATTATTTACAAAATCACCAGAGCTTTCCACTCAAGGACAACAGATTGCCAAGGTGTCAAATCAAATGTTAACTCGCATGTGCATCCTTCTGTATCTTCCTCTGCCCTTATACAAATTTATATCTACATATAAATGCATGCCTATGCAGGGCAGTTTTTTCCCTATTTCTTGTTTAGTAACATGAAATTAAAGGCTTCTGGTTTAAGAGATAAACCAGACACACACAATGGCCACCTGTTGCTCCAGAGCCCATTATTATACAGACGTTTTTTCAAGAGGAGGTGGTGGATAAATTAAAACAACAAAGAGAATAGGTGAGGAAGTCACCAATGGACAATACATTTCTGGCAAATACAAAAAACCGAAGAGAAAGCCAACACCCAGAATATACCAGGGACAAGGATACAGATTATGATGAGGGAGAAACCTGGCATGGACATTTAATGAAAGTATCACATATATTTATGTGTTTGTTTGTTTGCATTTTTAAACTTATGAATTCTTTATTTCTGGAATTTTCCATTTAATATTTTTGGACTGTGGGTAACCGAAACCATGGAAAGCAAAACCGCAGGTCAAGGGGGACTGCTTTTTTTGGAGTATCCAATTCCAATCGACTTTAAACAATTGGTTTAGACATACAAAATTAGGTTAGCGTTCATGCTGAAAAGAAGGTAAAAGACATTCAGATAAGACAAATCTCTTTTAATGAAGTGAGAAGAACATTTCACGTTTCGTGACTAGTTGAAACATCCAGGAGACCGAGGTCCCGTCTTTCCTCTAGAAGTATGTGCAGGCTTCTTCCCTTGGTTTGGCAATATTTTTGATCATCTCCTGAATGATGTTTACTTTGACTTCTCAGGCTAGCTGAGCTTCCTCCACAGATCTAGTCACTTCTTTCAATAAATCACTCTTTACCAAGACAGAATTCTGATGAAAAAGTTCTGTATCTGGCATCACGTAAGGTTTGGTGCTCATTATGTCAAGGCTTATTGTGTAGCAGACTGTCGACGTGAGGCCTGGCCTGTGCTGATGCTCCCATTCTTATGTGGCCACGCTATGGAACAGAACAAGTTCCCGTCCTAAGGTGGTAGAGGTGGTTTTGTTTTGAAACTGTTGAAGGGATCCTGGTTTCCCTCAGAAGGACCATCTGGGCCACATGAGATTACTAACCCAGAAGGTAGCACATTGGAAGTGTTCAGTGAATGTTGGCTATTGTGTCTCGGCTCGGGAATTTGCTTCTGTTAGTCCAGGTCAGTACATGCATGTGTAATTTATTCCTTTGTAGAAATTCATTATATTCCATAACTTGGTCATCCATTACGTTATTTAAGAAATCTTCAGATTATTTTCAGGTTTTGCTTTGTCTTTGAGGGAGTGGCCTACAAAAAAAATGATGCAACAAATTCCCTTATATGCCTATCCTTTAATTCTTGGCACTTGTATTTCTACAGGCTAGATTTGCAAAAATGGGATTGCTGGGTCAAAATGTATGTGCAAGTTTTAACTGATTAATTTAATCTTTAACTTTTCAAGATTTAACTTTTCAAGAATTGTAGCAGACACACTCTGGTCAACAATGCTGATAACTGCCCGTTCTCCAGCCAGAGCTGGATGTTACCAGTCTCATAAATCAATAAATTTACAAATTGATGTTAGTCTGATGGATTAACAAAACAGCTCACTACTACTGCAGTTTGCATTTTCCCAGCCTAGTATAATTGAGCATCTTCTTATACATTTATCAGTTAAATGAAATTCACTTGTGAACTAATTTTTCATGTTCCCTGAGCCCATTTTCTTTTTTTATTCTCTTATCAGATTGTAGGAGTTCTTTGTATTTTAAAGATATTTTCTTGTCTGTCCTGTGTTGACTTCGAGACCACTGTTTTCTAGGCAGAAGTTTCTAAGTTTTATGCTGTTGAACTCATCAGGTTTTTCTTTTATGGCTGCTGGGTTTTCTGTCTTGCTGTAGGTTAAATCTCCCCCAAAACTGAGACTATACAAATATTCTCCTATATTTCTTTGTTATATTTATTGTTTTATGCTTTAATCCTAGCTCTTTAACCCATCTGGGATTTGTTTTGTATAATATGAAGAACTAATAATAGGAGTAACAATAACAACAAGCATTTACCGAGCAAGTCTATGTGGCAGGCACTGTGTACTTTACAGACTTCAGGACTAGAGATAAGAAACTTAAGAATTAGAGAATTGAAGGAGCCAGTCAAGTTTACACAGCTGGGGCACATAACTAGGATTTGAACCCAAACAAACTCACTCAGGGCCTTATCCTTCTAAATATCCAGATGAACAGTTAATTATGCCAACCCCATTTAATACAAACCCTTTCCCACATAATTGAAATACAAATTCCATGGTACAAGTCCTCATATATAGTCTGTATATCTCTGAATTCTATTGTAATTGTGTTCTGTTGCAACTATATTATTTTGATTTTAGGAGTTTTATAGTAAGTTTTGTTCTCTCTGCTAACGCAAGTGCTTCATTACTACTCTTCCAAATTTATCCAATAAACTTTTAAGTATTTTCATTCTATAAAAATATTTAAATCATTGTCTAATTTCTAACAAAATGTATCTTCCTGTCTTCATTTCCATTACATTAAATGTATCTCTTAGTTTAAGAATTGACGTTTAAATCCTTCTACCCATACATATGGTGTAATGCTCCATTTATTTAGGTACCTTAATAAAATGTTAGTTTTAAAAAACATAATTCTTATACCTTTATCATTGAATTTGTTCTATGTTATTTTGTAATTTTTGCCACTATTACGAATG
>VMDR010011636.1:0-28100 GCA_007922815.1 Macrotus californicus | reverse complement strand
TCAGTTCACATTTAATAATGATGCTGATGTAGCAGATATTGATAATTTCCCGATAGGGCTTTATAGAGTCATCTGAACTGTATTTCTATTTGTCACATAATGAAAAAATAATATAGCATACAAGATGAAATAAAAAAATTAAAGCAGAAATCAGCAAGACTGGGTTCCTGTTTCAGATCTAATACTCATATAGCAGCAGAATTATACAATCAATAATCCTGTGAATTCATCTTAGAAATCTAGTTATCATTTGATATGGAAAAATTTTATATATTGAATCAGTTTATTTGGCAAATATTTATTTCATATCTTTTAATCATGGAGAAGCCAAAGATGAATCAAAACTGGTCTTTGTTCATTAATTTTATTTTCCACACTATATAAAATATCAGTAATAAAAAAGAACAAACACTAAATTCAATGGCAGAGTTGTCTTTTGTTTGTGATATTGACTCAATAATTAGACAGATCATGTTTGAATTCAAAACTATACTTATGGCACTATTGATATATTGGGTTTCATAGTCCCCTCCTCAAAATCCATGTCCAACTAAAACCTCAAAATGTGCTTGGCTCTAAGTCGAATGACTGGTATCCCTATGAAAAAGGACATGTCAATACAAACATGAAAAAGAAGACCATGTAAGGATGCAGGTAGAGATTGGATTTATGCAACTAAAGCCAATAAACTTAAGGATTGTCAGAAGAAAATCAGTTAGGGAGAGGCAACGGAGGATTCTTCCCTAGAGACTTCAAAAGAAGCATGGCCGTGCCGAAACCTGAATGTTGGAATTCTAGCCTCCAGACTTATGAGGGAATAAGTTGCTGTTATCTGAAGCCATCCAGTTAATGGTAACTATTTATGGTAGCCCTAGGAAATTATTACCATTTATATGTTTGATTCATTTTGATAAATGAGTACCTGGCCCACCAAATGAAATTTGGCCCCACCAAATATCTGGCCCAGAGATTTAAAATAACAGAGTTTTAGGTTAAGTCAAGTTTTGGATCTACTTAGTTAACATATTTATCCAGAAATATACATATGCAATAAATTAATTATAAATACCATTTTTTCCGATTACAGTTGTTTAGATTTTGCTCATGACAGCAGAGGCTAGATTATGCTGCAGTGACAAAAATCTGTATTTTGAAAAAATAGTTATTTCTTGCTTTTAATACATATCTATTCTGTGAGAAGAGGATAACCTTCTCTGCTTTATCTTCACTCTGGAACCCTCTTTAAAAAGGAAAGAAGTCTGGAGGGTCCAGGATAGGCACACAAATTTCTTACTTATACTGACAATCTGTTGGAAAGAACTAAACACATTATTCTACAACTAGCAAGAGATCAGGAAGATCCATCCCACCATGGGCCGAAAGCTAGAGAGCAAGAAAAACATGACCAACAGCACACATGACCCAGCCTCGTGACCAGTTCACTCTCAGATTCTTGAGACTTCCTTTCTTAGTTCTGCATGCTTCTATTCTGTAGGTCAGTGTGGTGTTCAGATTGGCAGTTGATACACTGATGTTTGGAATTTGTCAAACTGCTTTTCAAACTAATCAAGAAGTATATTTTAAATCTCTCGATAAGACAGGTTTCTATTTTGCATTTAGTCTTGTAATTCTAGCTGCCTTAAAGCTGAATTATATTTGGTAATATAGGGCCATTATGACAAATATCAGTGGGAATTTTGGATAGCATAAAGAAACATGATATACAATTTAATAAACCCATTCCCTCATTCTCTGAATTTATTATTTCACATTTAGAATTTTGCCATTGTAATTACTTAAAAATAAAAGAATTAGATGCATTTCTAAAATCAGAAAAATATTCTTATGGAGATACATCAGAAAATGAAATACATTGAGTTTCTATAGCCAAGAAAAAGCAAAATGATGATTCGATGGCCTTCCTTAATTTATGATCGTCTGTGAATAAAATTTTTCTGAAGAAGATAGTGTACAGTGGGATTTTTTAAGTTATTCTGTTTTGTTTTGTTTTAACTATAACACAGCATGGAGAAATGTCCTGAAAGGAATGCTTCCAAAGTGTCTGTTAAGGATGTTATAGGAATATCACACCTGCAGCACACCAGAGACTGGGCGACTTGGCTGGCGGACATCTCACAAATACCTGCACTTACTGACTTGCAGACGCGAACTTCTACTTGCAAGTGCTCTTTCACTGAGACGGGTCAGTGTTTTCCTGCCCCAAAGTCCCATCCCATTATATGAGCTAACTGATTAGGATCTGAGCCTGAAGTGAACGGACATCGATTTACGTCCAATTCTGGTTTTTACTTGGCCAATGGATTCCCAGTTAAGGTGACAACTATTAAATAGAAGTAATACTTTTAAGTATGACATCTTTCGGAAAAGAAAGTTACATTGAAGCTTGAAGACTTCAAAGGAATAAATGTATAATATGAGAATGATAAACAGAGAGAGGCAGGGTTTTATGTGCATTTCCCTCTCACATCATATCGCGTGACTGTCATCTTTCGTACATCTAGGTAAGATCTGGCCTTTCTTTCTCCTTATGGAATATGCTTTGAGGACCTCACAGGCTCACCACATAGTGAGATAAAGTTGAAAATGCTTTTTAATCTTGATTTTTGCTGTTCAGCAGTGAATGACCAGAACAGTCGGGAGCTGAAAACATTTTTGACAATGCAAATTGTCTATTGACTCTTTTAGCTGTGATCTTAAATGAAGAGAGGTAATAGTATAAGCATTTTCATTCCTTCTTTCCTTCCTTATTTATTTCCTTCCTTTCCTTCTTCCTTTTCCTTTTTAGTATGGGGTCTGGACTGGGAAATTTTTTAGCTTTTTTAAGACCAAAGAAGCAAAACAATCTATCTGGCAGGGCACAGACAGAATGTAACTTTTTAGGTTTCTGTGTCTCTTTCTATGGGACAGGTACATTTCACCAATGCCTGTGTTTCTCAGGTGTTGCCATATCTCCCTATTTGAGCAAAAAACAATACCGTTTTTAATGTAAAGTAAGAAGCATGCTACTGTTTTGTCACCATCAAAATAACATATGCATTTATGACTGACAGTATCACAGGAAAGTGGAGTGGTGAGGCAGGGTTTGGAGGTCAGGTCCCTGGGAACCACTCTTTTCTGTGTCATTTACTGCTAAAATGACCTTTGTCAAGTCATTACAGTTCCCTAGGGTTCACTTTCCACCCTTTTCAATGGCTTGGTGTAATGAAACTGCTGTTAAAATAACTTAACTAAATATCACTTACAGGATATTTTATCCTCTTCACTCATTCCCATATCAGGGAGTAGGGACTAGAGATAATATATTAAAGATATTTAGAATTATGTTTAGGAAATATATTAGACCAACATTTTTCACTTGTCTTCTTTGTTCTGAATTCACCTATTTAGATGCTTTCATAGAGGAGCCTCTACACTGCTTTGTAATTTCTCTTTACTCTATTTCAGATTGTCAAGAATTCTATTGTTACCATTAGATTTTATGATCAATATCATAAAGGGATATATTTCTAGAGGTATAAATTTCTATCACCTTCCTATCATTAAAGCACAGTAGCTTAATTTAACAAGGAGAAGGAGGGTTCATAGAGGAAAGACAAGGGAACGAGGAGGAAGGAGAGAAGTAGGAAATGAATTGGGGAGGCAGCAAAAGAAAAAGCAACGTATGTGATGTCTCATGAATACCCAAAAAGCCTAATGCAAAAGCTCAACTATAAAAACAGTGGCTTTTAATTCATAGAAGAAAATTCCACAAATTCTGTGTATCCCATTTAACTTAACACCAATTCTACAAATTTTGCTTATCTGTTTTTCCAGCTCAGAAGAAATGAAAGTCATGAAATTCTCAAAGTTTTCAGAAATATTAAATGAGACATGACTAAGCTCAACAAAGGGGAAAAATATGAGCATGTGGGGGCATGTTGACTAAAATTTTTAAAAATGTACCCAGAGAGGACTGTGAATTTAAATAAATTATAACTTGGTTTCATAAATTTGTTAATATAAGTGGATTTTCCACTACATTCAAATCATACGCAAATCATTTCGAGAAAATACAAATAGTGATAAGACATGTTCCATTTATCCAAAGGAATTCAGTTGGGAAATAAATGTGGACACAATTCAAGTGCAATGGTGCATTTGAGGATCGGCTGTGTGTAGACCCACATTTGGGACTTACGGAAGCAATCAGATGAGGTTTTAGGCTCTGGGCCATTTTTATAATCAGGGTCAATTGTGGGTCTTACCCTAGTGTGGCAGTAGGAAAATCAATGCCATGTAGGGGGATAGGATATGGAAGTATCAGAGTCTCACTGGTCTTAGTGACAAGGACTACTCGAACATGACATGTAGGCTCAATACAAGCAGGACAAGGACAGAAGGTGATTATGCATTAGTAGGTGTGCTGTGCAAAACGTCTCAGAGATTGCTGTTTACTATTCTGGACAAAGAGATTGTGGTGAGGTCACGGGAGGATAGTTTTATGTAGTTCCTTAAGTGGAAGGACTCCAAGGGCTGGTCACTGGGTATCAGTGAACAGAGGTGTCGTTTGTATAGTTTCTGGTTCCCGAATGTGACAAATCCATGTGTAATGGTCGTGGGGAGGAGAGGGATAGTACTGTAATAGTTAGCTATGCAAATACTTGATGCCCAGTTAACCAAGTAAGGATTTTAGAAGTAAAACTTATACTGCGAGTCATTTGACAATTATATTGAATACTGTGAACAACAGTTGAACCTTAAATTCATGAGCACATGAAAGGAGTTTTTCAAGAAAGATAAAAACAGGTATATCTATGAAGAGGCTTATTTTGGTTCATATATCTACTTACTTGATACAATTAGGGGGACAAAACGTATGCCATAAAAGAATGCCTAGAAGATAAGAAATAACTCAAAGAAACATGAACATAGGGTCAGCTGATCCTCAGTTCTCCAGCCTTCCCATGGTGGAAAGACCATGAACAATTCCAATAAAAAGTCAGTGCATGATTAGTAATGGGAAAGAAGGTGCCATAGTTGAATGGGAGTCCACTAAAAAGTGTGAATCCAGTATTTAGAGTGGGTCCTTTTATATATAGAATATAGAATTTGAATTTATTAAAATCAAGCAAAGAAAAAATAAAATAAATTCTGTCTCAATAAAACTTCCTGACTTTTTCTTCTAGAAATAGATTTCATAATATTGTTTCTAAAAAATGTACTATAGCTCGGATTCTTTAGAGTTCATGATCAGTGAGCGTCTCAAAATGTCAAGGGCCAATAGAAATAAAGGAGAAATCTATGAGAAAAAAACATCTAATTTAGGATGAAGAGAAAATTGGTGGCTGTCATGGTTGTGAGTCACTGCATAGCTTGGGGTGTGGCTTCAATACAAAGAAGATATTTTATTTGTTTTCTTGCTTTTTGTTTGTACTTGTTTAGAATGTTCACTATTGAGTTTGCCCAGAACCAGTCTCGGTTCCCATGATGAATGTGTCCTAGACATCCTGAAGCCAATAAAATCTGCCTTCTCGCTAGTCCAACAAATCCTTCTTTTTGCATTAAATTAGAACTCTAAAAAGATCACACTATACGTAAGCTTCGTAGAGGTAATTTAAAGTTCCTTAATTAGAATGTATTTAACAAATTCACTATTATTGGGCTTTCTGAGACTTCTTCATAATATTCTCACTTTTGTCTGAGACATGACTATTCCTTTCTGTTCAATTTCTCACAAAGGAGAGGAAACAAATCACTGTTTTGCTTTGCTTTTGTTTGCTTTTGATTTTTATTTTGTTGTTTACTTCTCAAGACTCAGTGTGTGTGCAAACCTCAAATAAAGTGAAACCAGGCTGTCCAGAGGTATAGAAGCTGAGAAGCAGGCTGGCCTCCTTCACCAACTGAATCACTCACTCCAAGCACAAGTGATTCAATTTTGTGCCTCAGCAAAACTGCAGATTACTACATGCTATAGACCAGTGGGTTTGAACCCTGGCTGCACATTAGAATTCCACTGGGAAGTACTTTTAAATACCAATGTTCAGTTCCCCACCTGTGATACAAAACCAGATTCTTTCTGTGTCCCTGGTATGTGTACACGTTTGTATGCATGTGTACATGTGGACACCTGTGTGTCGTGTATGTATATCTGTTTATATGTGCATGTGAAATGTGTATGTATGGGGCACTTGTATCCCAGGTAATTCCAATATACATGAAGGAATCAGGTTTGAGAATCAGTCACAGATGCATTCATCCTCATAGGTATTTACCAAATGTAATATATGAGGCCTTGACATTATGAATAAGGAGAGTATAATTAAATAAGAAAAAAAGAATGTGGAGACACTATTTTCTAAGAAAATAATGATGCATAATAAAGATTCTTTAATTCATAAATGACATCTTTATTTCTACACAGAGATAGACCAAGTGGGGATATGAAGCTAGGCCAAAATTTTTCCTAAAATAAATACTCATCTGTGTCTACTCCAATACATAAAGAAATAAATAATCAGCATCTTCAAGTCCTACACCAGAAATATGCCACCAATAATTTTATCCTAAACATTTTTAATTGGAATTACAAATCATCTACCTTGATCTGAGAAGTATTTCAGTAATATATCCCATATCACAAACACTTAAAACAGTTTTTCACAGAACTCTTGCACCTTACTACATCTATATCTTGTCTTTATACTCAAACCCACAACATACGAGAGGAGTAAAACTTCTGGTAAAGTTTTATGTTGCTCACTCACTAAAGACCTCTGAGAAAATCTTTGCCCACATGGCAGTAAAAGAGAATCTTCCCTGGGTAAATCTGGGTAGCTTATCTTCCAGAATCTTCTAAGTTTCCCTGTGTCCTACATGGCTTCTGTACCATGAAAGTTTTCCTTGGGCAGCTACCACCTTGCTTCAAGATCATTATCACCTCTGGTGAGTCATTGTCAGTCTCAGCTTCCAGAATTCATTATGCACCTCAAAATGGCACCTTAATTTGTTTATCTAAGTACAGCTTCTCTCTCTAACCTCAGAGTCCTTGTGTGGCTGTTTGCTGTCATGTTTGATACTCTCTGCTGCTACAATAGCCTTGAGGAGAATGATATTTGTTGGAGGCAGCCCTCCCTCCGTTCCCCATCAGCTGAGCATGGACTCCTCCTCCATGGAACACAACACGTCACCTGCTCTGAAAGCACAATCTTACCTCCCTCTGGGAGCAGAGGTTTTCCACTTGCCCACGGTGGAGACCGCAAAGGCTCCAGCTTCACTTGGAAGTCAAACAACACATTTTAAGATCATCAAGTGATCAACCAATCATTTTAATATTTAGAAGCATTATTTCCACATCACTAGGTAAGTGAGGAATAACAGGTCACTAAAGAGTAAATACTTTGCAAATGACCCCTTTGGTTACTTTGCCTTAAATACAAATGATCTTGTACACGCAGACTTCATTTAGTAGGAAAGTCACCTCTAACTCTATCAGCATCCCTCCAAGAGAGCAAATCTGAGAGAGCACGCAGACTGCCAGACGGCCACTTCCATTACTGTCTCCTCAAGCCACAGGCACAATATATCTATGTAACCAGTTCACGTGTTGATATAAACACTTTAAAACACCCAATCAATCACTTCCTCCTAGCTAGCACTTTTCTTAGGGAAGTATATGCCCCTGACCTAGTACAGACTCAATGTAACTCCTTCCTTTCATGAGCTCAGGGTTTAATGGGCCAAACACAACAATGGCACAGATGAGCAATTTCAAGGAGTTCTCATTATAACCAGAATCTCCGTTGCAGAGATTCAGAGGACACATGTCAGAACACACCTTCTCTCTCCAGAGGCATTTATATATACAAAGCATTACAAACAATGAAGCACCCAAGGCTGACAGCTTTCTTTAAAGGTCAAAAGAGGTTATCAGTCTCCTTCTAACAGTAAAACTCTGTGTGGGTAGAAATCTACAAGCTTCTATCTTCCAGAAAGTTAACTTCAGTAATAGTACATTCTATTAAAATCTATGCAATAAGCTAGATCGTCATCTACGATCTGGAAGAGTAAGATCAAAGACTCTCTGGGCATATACAACATTCTAACAAACTTGGTATCTAAGTAATATTTTATAAGATGTCTTGCTTTTTAAAGACTTTCCATTTCTCAGCTGTTCTCTGTATATATGCCAACTCTACCCCCTTCCCTTCTTATTTCTTGCAGATTTATTTATAATCGGTTTCCTTCTTTTATACTGAAGACCACAAATGAGAGCTGGGATGAGCAGAGTGTGCTGTAAGACCAAGAAGCTCTATCAGGAAATGCAGTGTCCTCCACAGACACAATCTCTTTGAAAATGAAAGGAAAACTTCTTTACTGAACCAACACTAAGCACAGCATGGCCTGCATGGTGGAAGCAGACACACATTATCACGAAGGCTGAGGGGGGATAAAACCACTGATCCTGCAGTTGCAGGATCATAAAATTCTGTTTTCTATTTAAAAAACATTTACTAGTGGACATTTTGAATGCCTCATCTCAGAGAAAGCCTGGGTACAAGGGACTGAATAATTACATCTTGCAAAATGTGGGGAGTCATCATGTCAGAGAAACAGATGGTCTCCCCACCACTCCAATACCCCAAATCCAAACAAGCTCAATGCATTTTGACAATTTGACAGTTGGTATAGAAAGAAGCATTTCACTCTTAATTTTAAATAGAAACAAGGACCTTAAGATGAACACAGGGCTCTTCCATGGACTGCAGTGTAAATTCCCATCAGCTGGGGTTAAGGGGATGGGACTGGACTGGACACCCAGAATGTGCCATTTCTACTGGTACTAAATAGAGCTGAACAAAGTAGGATTCTAAACGGATCACAGAGTTTAGGCTCATTAGAGGCAGTATTTCACTTTTGTGATGCTAGTAATTCGAGAATTATATTTAGAATGCCTGTGAATTCTTTGATGCATGGGAAAAGGTGCCCTCACATATTATTAAAACTACCACCTGGAATATGCATCAAATCAAAGATTGGATTCTTTATTTAAGTTAGTTACACAAACACACAATGATAGCATATTTGAGATCAGTATCAATTATAGACAAATTTTTAGATTTTTAAAACTTCTTCCTTTGACAGTCAAAGATTTAGAACTATAATTCAGAGAATTTAAGTTAAAATTCTTGCTCCACATGGGAAAAAAATTGAAAATTTATTGTGCTGTATGAGAAAGGACATAGGACAAGAAACGTGATGCTTCATTTGTCCTTTCAGATTTGCCACTTAGATTTAAACATATGTACCTCCATTTTCTAATACAGAAGGGAAAAAATGATATGTTTTGCCTATAGAGAGTAAAATAATGAAATACAAATGTTTAGCCAAAGTGCAAAACTGCTCTCCCGTGTACAATTTACTCAGACAACACTTTAGGCGTCTTTTTTATCCTTTACCTGCTTCCCAGACAGTTGTCCATGTCTGTGGCTTCAGCCACCACAAGTACACTGAGAACTCCCAAGACTAAGAAAGATCTATAGTCAGCAACATTTTAATAACTTTGTATACCAGATGGGTACTAGATTTTTCAGGGTGGATCGCTTTGTAAGGTATATAATGTCAAATCACTATGTTATATACCTGAAACTAATATATTTATGTCCACTGAAACTGTAAAATAATTTTTAAAAAGACCTATTTTAAGTGCAAACATCTGACCCCCTAGTTTGCAGTCCAGCTCAATTTCACCGTGCTCAGCGTTGCACTTGCTAAACCTGTCAGTCCTCTGCAACGCCAGCTCACGGTCGGAGAGAGAAGAGGCGGAGGGAAAAGGAATTGTTGTAAACACTAGGTAGGTTTTTATTTTATTTTTCTTTCTTTCAGTTTATTTTATTCTGTTTTATTATTCCTACAAAGCAAACATCTGACCTCACCTTTCAAGGTAACCTAACTCATGGGAGTTAAAGTTGGTAGGGAGACGTTCGGTTACATTAAAGTAAAGTAAAGACCCTACTGTCAAATGAAGAACGGAGCTGAGTTTCTGCTGCATTTATTGTGCCTTTGTGCTGGGCTGAGTTGCATCGCTGGAGATTTGTTTCTTACCTTAGGAAAGTTGTTTATTTTCTGGGCCCACGTACAGTTTAGGGAAGACCTCAGTAACCTCTCTCTCCTAACAGCACGTTGACTGTAGACAGCAGCAAGAGGCCAGCAGGAAGTGGGGTGAGTCTGGGCTGGGAATCCAGAGGACAGCACATTGTTTTCAATCCAGCCTGTTCACTAAGGAATCTTACTGCCCTTGGGTTTCAGATGAGATGATTTTATTTCTTCTAATCACTGCCTCACACTGTGCTAAGGTGAATCCTCTCGTCCTCTTTCCTGCCTTTTAACAATATTCTGAGAAGATTCTATTGCTTTCCAGCTATTTCAGGTATTTAAATTGGTTAGTACACATGAAAACCTCCATCTTCTATCTGATTGTAAATCCCTCCCTCTGCTATTACTGGCTGAAGGATCAGCTGGCACCTTTTCCTCCCTCACCATTGTCTTTTTCTTAAGTTCTAGTTCCCCAAGAACTAGGGACAGGATCAAAGAATGAAGGGTACAGGAAAATGTCCCTTTTCTTACTGGGGTAATTTTAATCCTTTTTTGCTGATGTCTGCTGCTTTGCTGCCTAGCCCTGACCAGCCACGGCTGAAGACCTCTGTGTGGAAGGTGTCCATATGCTGTTCACACTGCTGGGACCCACTCATGCCACAGCAGGGCCCAGTGCAGCCTCTCGGCCACTCAGGACTCCCCCCATCCTAAATGCTCAACCTACTCTCAGTCCCTGCTTTCTTCTTGCAACTTGGGAACATTCACTCAGAGGGCAGTTCTGTTGAGTGGGCTTCAGGCAAAATGCCTCAACTGTAGCTTCCAGAGGGTTCTACAGTGTCCACTTAATCTAGAGGTAGCTCATCTTTGCCAAGCCAACTAGTGTGTGTCAAAGTTGTCACTTCCTTCCTCCACCAGCCTCTTCTCTCCAGTTTGTTTTTCTACCACAGGGGTGAATAGATTAGCAATTTGACTACCAATGTAGGTATCCAACCTGGAAAGGAGACCCAGTCTCCCTTTCTTACGAGTATCTCTCACCTTAACTAGAGATTTTCTTAGGGCTCCATGCACACACTAGAACAAGACACTCCCAACAAAAGCAGTGGCACTTTCCTTGTCACAGTGTTCGCTTCCACAGCTTGGACGGGATCAAGAGAGTGGGATGGATGTGCATTGTAGTAGGGCTGGCTGTGCTCTAAATGTATCCTGGGGGCGGTGGGCTTCATCCTCAACTGTTAGTGGACTTTTTCAGACTACATTTCTTTGCCATTTTTTTGGTTGCAGGGGTATAAGGTACCTAAAACTCACATGAGTTTGTTGGGGCCTGTGCTCTACTCACTACTCTAATTTCCATAAAACAGCGACATAAAGTCCACTAAATGACACTATAAGGCCCAGCAAAGCAGGGGGCTTCGCCACCTCTCTGGGGAACTGTCACTTTATTTATTCTACTACTCTCTGTGCTCTAATTTCATTCATACATATACACATATACATGCACACAGACACACCACAGTTTGATTTTTCACTCATGTTAATTCTTGGCAGCATACTTTCTTTCCTCAAGCTCCCCTTCATGGGCTATACCTGGTCCCAGGAACCTGTGCCCGCTATGATCACCACTTCACCTTAACCATGCCCTCTAGCTACAGCCAAGGTGAGGTGCTTCTCTTTCTTTGTGATTAACTCATTTGTCCCTTTGCTTTGTCATAACTCTGACCATCCCTGAAAATACTTCTTCCCTGACTATTCTCCCTGTTAAATTACATGGTTTTGAAGACAGGAGTCCATCTTATGGATATATCTTGTTCACTGAGATATCCTTATACTTAATTCATTTCCCTAACTGATACTTATTTATTAAGTGAATTGATAAATGCATGGAGAATGGAAATACTTCATTAATTTTTATTAGATTTAGCAAATGATTGCATGACACTTCATTTGAATCTGTCCTTGGAGCTATCAAGAACCTTATTGACTCAGTCCTTCTCCACCTCTATTGATTTGTTTACACATTCTTGGTTTCTCTGCATGTCAGAGTTTGTACCAGATTGCCACTGTATCTTCATTTCTATCTGTACTGGAGAGATTGGTGAAAAATGCATATTTTAAAAACCAACAAAAGTGAGTTTTACATGACTTTAAACTAGGTATCTTGGAAGTCAAAAGTCTATAAATGAGACAAAGCTTTGAGCTCCTAATGTCTTCTACATCTCAGTTTTAACATCGCCTACAGTGCATTTTCAAGCACTGCTTCCAGCAGTTTAAATGGTTAAATCAATCATAGCCTCTAAGAAAAATCTTAGATTTTAAGATTTCTTCATATGTGTGCTTTTTCCATTTTTAATTTTTACTTACAATGAAACAGTTTGTTTTTCTAATTGCTTCCAACTTAGAAGAATGAGGTTGTAGAGATGTCTGACTTTATGAGGCATATTTGTACAGAAGGAAACATGGGTCATGTTCCACCACCTGCTGTCTGCTTACCTGTGGCATTCAGCTTATCCTCTGTACCTCACCCTCTGTCGTAACCTGTGGCACAGTTAGTGCTCCTTGCTTCTCTATCATCCAGTCAAATTTCTCTGCTTTGTTTGCAATTCCCTTGGTAGTTTAACTCAGCTAATCTGACTGTTAATGGTCAAAGTCCAAACCCTATGACTGGGGAGATTCTCAGAGGCCAAATACAAAATCACCCTTATTTTACAGATTAGAGACCCAAGATCCCCAGGACAATATTATTCTCCCATAGTTCATAATTGGTCAGGGAAAGAAGGAAGGATGGAACATGGGTTTCTCACACTCAACCCAGGGCTCTTTCTGATGTAAAACATGGTTATATTGAGTCAACCATTTGGGAAGTAATTTACTTTCATTGTTATTTAACTAAATTGCAGATTAATATGGAAGGATTTGAACCATTTCATTATGGATGCTGAAATTTCACTAAACAGTAAATCAGTTTTAGCAATGCATATATATAAGCAAACTGAGGCCCAGAAATTGAAAACATCCAAGTATAAAAATCTTCATAGACAGTGCAAGTGGATAATTTCAGGTAAAATTAGACAAAATTTAAAAAATAGAGTAAATCTTTCACCTCATCTACATTTTTCTTTCTTCTTCTTCTTTTTTTGGGAGGTGAGGGGGGGGCTATGTTTTGGGTTTTGATTTAACTTCAACTGTTCAGTTCCCGTGCCCTCACTTGGCGTGCAGAGAAGCCATCAGAATGTAGCAGCAGTCTTCTCCCCGTCTTCTTCAGATGCAGTGCTCCCACAAAGGTAATCATTCCCAAACTGTCAGCGCAATCTCTCCTCCCAGAAATAGTAGCTGGGCATATTGCTCTGAAGTTCTGTGGACGTGGTCAGCTGCTGTCACTAAGGATTAACTGGTCTCCAAATAACCAGAAGTATAAATCAAAGTGGGAGCAGAAAAGACAGATCCTCTCTACCAGGTCTAGGAAGAAAAAGGGAAACGTGTCCTGTACCTTCTTTCATCTCAGCCACACCCACACGTGGAGAGTTGGCTGCATTAACGCAGTCATCTTCAAAGGCAAAGGACAGAGAAGCAAGAGGGGGAAAAAAAGAAAACAAATCCTAATGAATAATTGGCAAACCATCTGTCTATATGTGTTATCTCCCTATGTTACCTTCACAATTTTCCTTTTTAAATTCTCATTGATCTAAGCCCAAAAACATTATCGTGTGTAATATATTCTTGTCTGCTCATCAACAAAGTCGTCCTAGTGCACCAAGGCTGGGAGGGCCGTTAGCCCAAGCCCCCTAGCTTACCCACAAAGGAAACTGGGACCTAAGGTGACTTGGCCAGAATCCTGGAGCTACTTAATAAGAGAACCAGGGCTAGAAATTCCATATCCTGACTCCTTCCTAATTCAGCGTTCTTGCTGGGATTGTATCTTATTAAAAAATTATCTTCCCTTTACAGTATGCTCTTTTATGCCTTTTATAGCTGCTTTCCCTAACGTTAGAGCAGAAGTGTGGATTTTATCCTCTTCTATCAAAACTTGCAATTGGAAAATGTTTTACATCTGTCTTTCACCACTTAAGATGAATGAGGATCCTCGCACCACCATCCCTGAGGGTGTCTTCATATCAGCCATATATCCTGAGCTGTGGAATGGAAAATTCCGTCCCTGTCAAAGGATTAGCATCAGGGCAGATTGTGCGAAGGGGTGGGCTGTTTTTTGACACTAGTCTCTGAGCTACTAATAACTACTATTAGGAATACAAAGTGCACACGTCAAAACTACGTGGGGGACTGGTTAATAATTGAAAGGTGGGGAAATTGGTTTCATAAGGTGAGAACCTCCTGGAAAATCTCTTCCGTTCAGAACGGTGGTCATCAGTGTAATGCAGAGCCCTCCTATTTTTCCAGAGGAGACAGAAAACAAACAGTTTCTCCCTCTCTCTTTCCTTAAATCTAAATAAATATATCTTCAGTGTCATTGCTGTTGTCTCCATTTCAGGGTCTCTTTACTCTGCCTCAGACCTCCTGGGGACTCAGAAGAGGGAACATCTGTTTGTCTATTTTGCTCCCTTTTGCAGAACCTGCTAAATAGGGAAGAAGCTAAATTTTTAATGTTCCCGAAGCCCTGTGTGTGAAACGATGGTATTGGGTTGCAATTGAAGAAGAGTTTTAAGACAGGCAATTTTATACCAACTTACATAATGCATGCCAAAGTGTGAGGCTGTTATGGAATCGCATCTGCAATTGTGAGCTGCATAATACAGCAATAGTATTTGAATATTATCAGATTGTAAATGGCGGAAATGCGGTATTAAGTGTTTGTGAGGAGTGAATTATGCCCTATTATATCGCAGAGACCTTGGGAGCAGCGGGAGCAGCCGGTGAATGGCGGGTTTTTCTGATTTATTAACATGGTTAGTTGACTGGGATTATGCTTATTTTTATGTGTGGTTTTATCAGTTCTGAGACTCTACTCTAAAGAGGACACACAGTGTGAGGAGGAATAATGGTCACATGCCTCCCTCCCGCATGCCACAGCACCTGGAACATCCTGCATGATTTGGCTTTCTTAGCAAGGAACTAAGAAACCTAGAGAAATATACAAAAAAATGAAAACACATCTCCATAAACTAGCAAGAGCGTTTGGGGAAAGCTGAGATGTGGAAAAGGAAGGCTCAGGAGGGACCTGATCACAGACTGTAAATACCTTCCAGGTAGATATGAAGGGTAGATATTAGTTACAGTCTCAGGTGATGTCAGGAGTAGGTACAATACCTGGAGCTAAGGAAGAAGAGTTTGAACCAGTTAATAAGAAAAGCTTATAGCAGTAAGAATGACAGGGTGGAGACACAGGCTCCCAGGAGTCATGGCAGATACTCAAGGAATAGGTTAGGTAAAGTGTTAGCAAGACTGACGTAGTGAGCAGAGCAGAACGGATTAAACAGGTGGAGTTTGGTGCTCCCGTTTCTGGAGACATTGAGGAAGTAAGAAGTGCAAACATTTTCACCACTGAATGCAGTTTTGGACATATTCATTGCAAAAGCTTTCCTGTCTTGTGACATCATATTTAAAGAGAAAAACCTCCAATTAGATTGCCATCTGGAAGACCATAATCAACAAGCATGATGACCTTCTCTCCCCTACAGACATCACCTTTCCTGACTTTGAAACCCTGATGGAGAGACGGCATAAATTAACGTAGGCTGATGGGTTAGAGAAAACTTACTGAAGGAGAAAAGCTCTAAAGAATCGAGGATTTAGGGCATAGTTTACATTATGTACTCATTAATTGTGACAGGATTATTAAAAAAAAAAAGGGACTTCTGTCAGTAGTTGAGGATTTAAACAAGGAGAAGAAAAGGAGATTATTGTTCTCACTGGGCATGCCTCATGGATTTTTCAAATGTCTCTCGGTAAACGACGACATTTGTAGCCAAGCAGTCGCTTTCAGGTTGCAGGGTTGAAAGATCAAACTCTCAAGGGTTAACAGTTATTCTCAATGGAACGGACAGTTAAGTGGAATCATTCCATCAACAAGTGATATAATTCTGAAAGTTTCAGAGATGTCTCCACATCAGTCAGTAGAGTGTTATATCTAATCCCTCTACAAATTTGAGAGGGTTGGTAACACACACAGCACAGCCTCTCCGTTTTCATCACCAATTCATAGTGCCATTAGAAAATGAATCCACAGCCATATTGGAAGGGCAAGTCCACTGGTGACAAACCATGAATAGCATCTAAAGTATGGGAAACCACCTGAGCCAGATTGCAGACTGCTACAAAAAATGGAATTTGCTCTAAAACTGTGATGTCAGGTGCAAGGTGGGATTTAAGCAATTGCAGGGGAATTCGTCTGGATGGCATCACTCCTTAGCCTCATGTTTCTGTCTAAGTAGTAAACAACAGTGATGCCCAAACAATCATAATAAATGTGAGCACCTAGGGTAGAAAGCAAGGTCATAATGAATTTAGTGGCTGGTAAAGCTCAGGGTGAGTAGGGTAACTCCGCACCAAGAACTCTTTCACCTGTCCTTTCACTGCAACTTTATCCAGACATCAATATAAACATCAGTGGGGTGATCTGGCCATAGCCCACAGAGTCTGTGCAAACAGGCACAGCATTACCAGGAGGTAACAGTGGATCTTAAAACAAAGAGAAACACACAACCAAGCATCACCAAATAAATATCTAGGGAGACACACACATCATGAAGGAAAGGCAGCAAATGCAGCAAATGAAAGAACATAAATTTGGTGAATAGAACAAGAGAGTAAACATTAAACATATCCTCTGGGAAACACAAGAGGGTAGTATAATTATTTTTTTAAAGATTCATTTTGAAAACTTGGAAACTGAAAATTTCATTCTTAAAGAAAAAAGTGAATTAAATAGTTGACTAGTGGACTATTTAAAATACTAGAGTTTTTCTCGGCAAGGTGGAATTGAGGAGCCCCCCTCCCATGGAGTATAAAAGGACAGAGATACGAAAGCACACGTGCAGAAATTTGGACATATGGCAAATAATGTTCTAAAAAGAGATCATAGGAAAATGGAGGGGAAAATAGACAAAGACAAACTTCAGATTTGCCAGTACTGAAGAAAGATGTAAGTTTCTAGATTGAAAGAGCCCACCAAATACTGTGTAACTGAAAGGAAAGAAGTTGGGGAGGGAGAGGGAGGGAAGGAAGGAAAGGAGGGAGACTGCATACTGAAATAGCACAGTGAAATTTGAAAACAGATATAAAGATAATCCCCTAAGAGTGTTTTAATAGAAAGAGTGTAACAGGATTTCAAACAAAGCAACCTCTCTTGACCTCCGATTCTCATCAGTAACACTGCACGCAAGAAGCCCACTTCCCTCAAGATTCTTAGAGAAAATTACTTTGAACCCTATTATTACATTTTTAGGGCAAAATAAAGACATTTTCAGATTTTTGTTTAGGGCATGGATATTTAACCATCCATAATTCAAGTCTGAAAGAATTACTAGAGCATACATTCCAGCAAGTAAAATAAATGGATTCTAAAGAAGAAAATGGAGTTTAAGAAGCAGCAGTGAGCAAAAAAATCAATAAAATGTATTGCTAAGTCTAAATGAGCATTGATTACAAAATATCAACCTGAAACTAAAATCACATACGATATTGATGTTAGATAACATCAGTAAACATGCAGCAGAGAGTGACTTACTAAAAAACAGTTATTCACCATTTTATTTTTTAAAATTTTTTCTTTATTCATGGGCTTAAATACAATCTCATTTTTTCTGTTCAAGCATGGGATGACAAGGAGATCTTTATTTCTCTGAAATTGTGTTGTAGGTATCATCCCACTTTGTTTTTTAGATGTTTTATTCACTTCTCTTTACGTGCTTTGTAACGCAAGATAAATTATTACCTCCTACAGGGAACTGAGTTTATCAATTTGTGAATTTAGTGGATGTGGTAATTACCAGCATTTTGAAGGTGCTGGTTCAATAAAGGATATGGTATAGTTTCCTATGTTGGCTGGTACAGGACACACCATAAACTCAGGAGGCAGAGATGATTATACTAGACCCAGAATCATACAAACCAGCCATACTTCTATAAAATAATTTGCATGATGCTACAGAAGGGAGAACCCTTATTGAAAACAAACAAACAAACAAACAAAAGAACAGAACTGTCTATCCCTATTAGCTCAGAGAATTGTCTATCTCAGAGACTCATGTACAAAAACTGAGATCTTATGAAAAATCCAAACTCTACCCTAAAAATCTCTGAACCCTAAACTGCTAGAAGAACCCTCTGAAAATAGCTGACATAAGACAAATTCACCTCTTTTAGTATAGGTTTTCAAAAGAAACACACACATGATAGACAGAAAGATATTATAAGGCATATAAGAAAAGGAGTACTACCAAAAAGAGTTGCCAGGTGTAGATAAAAACGTAGACCAAATATTTCACCATTATTGAAGGAAGACATTATATCCAACTTAGCTTTGAAGTTCAACAACAACAACAACAACAACAATAAATTAAAGAAAGTGGTAGAGGACAATAGTAGGAAGTGGGTATTATAAGCTAAAATGGCTTACAAGTAAAATAAAAATTAATTAATCAAAGAAATATAGGTATATTAGAAAGAAACACAAGTAAAATATAATAATGTTTATAGGACATAGAAATAAAAATATAAGCAAAATGAAACAGAAATAAAGAAAGGAATTTACAAGGAAAAAAAAGACAGATAATAGAAATCAATCTACATATCACCAGAGCCCTTAATGGAAAAATAAAAAGCCAAAATTAAGAGAATTCAAATATATAACTCAAGAAAAGAATTGAAATATAGAACTCAAGAAAACTTTCATTTAATTAAAACTATTCTTTCTAAATATTGAAAGATAAAACCTGTGTCAGGAAATAATCAGAATGATCAGCTCTGAAATGTACCAGAGGAAAGGCACTGGACTTCCACTATAAAACAAGAACCCTTACGGCACCATGAGAATTAAGCAATTTACTTATAAAAGGGGGAAAAAAGAAGCAAGCAAGGGTGGCCACAACTTCTCCACAGCAACTGTCAACACGGGAAGACAGTGGGACATCTGCAAATTCCATGAAGATAGAAAGTGACCCAAGCTTTTTATATCTAAATCAAATGTCAATCAATAATTACATCAAGAGACAAACGGATTTTAACAGGCGAGAACTCAGGAAACTATTTCTTATGTGAACTTGTTAACGATGCTACTTCCAGACCAGCATCAATTGGGATATGACTACAGAAACTAAAGCAAAACACTGGTGGTGTGCAATGGCTACATTTAGCTGTAGATCTATGACTAAAACAAACATGAGAACTAGGTGATGGAACAGAAAGAAACATTATGTGCATCAGAACATAGGAATTACACAGATAACACAAACTGGGAAAAGAAAAATTTAAATAGGTGGGGGATAGAGTCAAACTATTTGAAGTATAAGCTTATTTAAAATGAAAAGTTAAATACTAATCATGAAAATAAAATTAAATATAAGAGATTTGTTGATGAGGAGAGATATGCTCACAGGGACACCAAATAGACTAATGCTTTGAGATTAATATAAAGGTAATAAGAGGAAGGATCCAACTTTTCTTAGATACCAGAATTATAAACATGTTAAAAGACAGCACAGGAAACCATTTACTATTTAAAAGGGATATATAAAAGTAAATACTAAGCCCATACATGTATGTCATATCAATAAATTTAAATTGGTTAAATATATGCTTTCAAAGAAAATGACTTTCATATGTGAATATTTGATCACAAAGCAAAATCCCAGCTCTACTATATTCGTGGTGGCCAATGCCGCACATATATAAAAGTAACTCCATAATATTGAAAATTTAAAAATTGTCAAAAAGCTCAAAAAACTAATCAAAAAAGAAAGAAAGCAAAGGTCATGAATTTAGTATCAGAGAAGTTTAAATTCTGATCAAAACCTGATCAAGATCTAAAATGTAATCAATGAGATAGATTTTATGGATATATAATAAACTGTACACCCTGATAAAGAGAATACAGTTCCTTCTCAAGTACCATGGCACATTCATAAAAACTAATCATAAACTGTTATAGGAAAAACATCATAGTTTCTGTAAAGTAGAAATACAACAATGTGTTGATAGAAATGAAATTAAACTAGAAATTATCAACAGTAATGAAACCAAACAATAAAAGGCCCTTCCACATGGAAAGCTAACATGCTTCTATTAATCAACACGTCAGTAAAAAAGGAAATATAAATTGAAATTTCACATTGTTTTAGAAGAATGACAATAAAAATGCTATACCTCATAATATATAGGATGCATTTGAGCCGAGATCAGAGGAAAATCCACAGCATAAAACCCTTTTATCAGTAAAAATGAAAGAATGATATAGTCCTCAGCTTAAACAACAAGAAAAAGAACAACAAAGCAAACACAAAGAAAATGCAGGGAAGAAAATAATAAAAAAATAAAAAATAAATTAATGAAGAAAACAGAAATATATCTCATGAATAAATGAAAATTCTGTTTTTTAAAAAAATAACAGTAGACAAACCACTAGCTAGCTTAATCAAGAAATAAAGCAAAAATATACAAGATAAGACATGATCAAAACAGAACTGTTGAAACAAACAGATTTTTGTAAATCACAAGAGGCTATAAAACAGGATTTTATGCAAATAAATTTTAACACTTAGGTGAAATTTTGTTCAGGGAAAACATACATGATGCATGAAAGAGTGGGACTGTTATGATCAAGAAAGATGATATTAGGTACAACACATATACCTCAAGAAATAAGCTTAAGGTAGGATACAGTTCTCTGGAATTCTTTTTGTAAAATACAAGTATGCAAATGCATGTTAATCAGGAAAGTTGTCACACACTCTTCCCCCTCCCCCACCCTAACCAAACACTATAATCAACCAGCCAATAATGCAGTCTAGGTTCTGAATACTTGTATCTACAAGGTCTGGCACAAATACCGCCCCTTTTTATTACAAAATCTTTTATTAGAAAATCATAGTCATGTAATTCTGTAACATAACAGTATCACACTCAAGCACACCATATGATATTCTAGGTGAAATGTTCCAATTAAAACTGTAAGTTATTACACCCATATTATCACCCTACCAACCACACTTAAGTAGGCATTACTTCTGCCAGACCCTGTGCTTGACCCTCTGAATTCTCTGTATGATCCCTTCATTCCACCTTCACCTGTTTTGAACTGTGACATGGATGAATGCACACACAGGCCATTGTGGTGGAGACCTGTTGAAAAATGGGATGGATTCACCTTGTAAATATGCAAAGCATTAATGACCATTTAAGTGAAATTCCCCAAGCCCAAATCAGGCTTCCTGCTGTGGCTCCTCTGAAAGAGATGACAGGCCACTGTGTCCTAGAAATGAGACTCCCACTGGGAGGGAAGGACTTTCAAACTGACTCTGTGCCCTCTGGGTAAGTGTCTCACAAAAACGCCCATGAGCTTGACTTTCACATGAATGGTGTGCATATATTTGCCTGTCATTTTCATGTTAGTCAGCCTATAGTCACCTAATAACCACTTTCTAAAGCCACTGTGTAATACTCAAGGTCATTAATATTTGATGAAAAGCTGCTGACCAAGTGAAGTAAATCTTTGAACATAACTAATCATTATTAAACAATTGCTAATATTTACTGAGCACTTACTATGTGCCAGACATTCTAAATGCGTTATTCCTATTACCTCACTCAGTCTTCACAAGAGTTTTATGAGGAAACTGAAAATAAATGTATTTGTCCATTTCATGTTTTTAAGTAGATGATATACTTTTGAAGAACATTCAGGGTCACTCTAAGTCAAATTTATGATTCAATCTACCACGTTAAAGATTTTTCTCCAACAATTTGTACCATCACTAGGGATTCCATGGACTTGGGGAACAGGTTGCAGAGATCTGTGAGACCATGGGGCCACTGACACATGTTTCTAAAAGAGTGGATATTTAGCTTTGTACAATCCAGGTTCAACAGAATGTTGATGACTTTGTTCCTTTATTTAGGTATTAAAAAGACCATGCTTTAGGAGAGACAGATGCTCATTGCACAAAAATTGAGAGTGAACAAGAGGGTCTTCCCACCTCTCATTCTAAGGATAGCATGAGAATCAAGTGTTCTTAGCCATAGATTTGTGAATTTTCATGATTCAGAGTAAAAGTGAAAGAGTGAGGTGGTCATTTATTTCTTAAATTTACTTAAGGAAATAAATAAGAGAAACATGTTGAAACTTTTAACCCAATTTATCACTGAAAAACTTTATTGCTCTTGCACATTTTTATCTTCCACACATTCTAGCATCACACACCTTATGTCAGTGAAAAACTGCAGCACAGTAAGCCTCAAATCTGATTAATTTTTTTGTACTTTGGCCCAATATTTGATAGATCTTTAACTTAGATGTTATAATATCTAAACATGTTGTTAGAGAGTGTCTCTGCATCTAGTGTAGTAGAAAGGAAAATGACGGTGAGAGATCCTAAGACTAACGGAGTCTTGTCAAATTGATTTTAACGGATGAGAGAACATTGATACCATACTTCTTTATATTTCACTGGTTGGAGATTCAACAATTTGGCAGTAAAATGAGATGAAGGGAGTGTGAGTTATAGCCTGGCTCTTCTCATAACACCTACATGGACTTGACCAAGTTATTGACTGTTCCTGAGGCTCAGTCGCTTCCTCTCTACAATAGGACAACGATGCTCACCTTATCTGACATTGTGTTATAGGAATTAAATGAGCTAATGTTTGTGATGTATTCCACACAGTGCCCAACATAAGTGTGTGTTTGGGAAGGTCTATACTTAAAAATACATATCAAGATGATGCTTGTTTTTTTTTTCCTAAAGAACTAGTGAAGTTTGGGGAAAACCAAGGAATCCTAATCACTTGTAAGATTTTTCAGTTCAGTGAATATATGTCCCAGAGTTTGTGTGTGATTATCTTTGCCTTACTAAATTAAGCAGCTCCATACATCCTGTTGCATGGATATGTTCACACTTAGAAACAAAAACTTGTGTATTAGTATCTGGGTACATTAAGAGTCCCAACACCAGTGTACAAATTCCTTTTCTTGCTTTTGATGGATCTCAGTTCATGCAGGTAACACTTGTCTCCCTTAGTTTTGCTGTTTCTTGGCCAGTCATGTCTACTGTTACAGAAAGTAGTACAGTGCATCTCATTTTTCATCCTTTCTGTGATTACAGCTGATAAAGATGATTTTCCATTTCCCTTTGCACAAATAATGTCAAAGGCAAAAAGAATGTGTCTGTGCTGACTGTTCATATCAACCAGAGACTCTGTATGTGTGTGTGTGTGTGTGTGTTTGAATACATGCTTGTTGGGGTCAAGGAGAGCACTAAAGCAAAAAAGAACAAAAAAGGAGTTTCAGGATATCTCAAAATTCAAGAGTCTGTAAAATACCAAATCTCAAAGAGACTCACTTTGGTACATGTCTAACGAATAAGAGTCTAGGTACACTTCATCAGAGCCATAGGCCCTCTGTTTTCTGGGCCCCTGGGTGGCTACACAAAATCCTCTTTAGGAGGACTCATTCTAGCCTTTTCATCTGCTGTTCATGCTATATTCTTTCGGTTTAACCAAAACCCTTGTCCCTGGGGAAAAAAGTGATTATAGATTTTATTTTATTTTCAGAAACCATGGAAAACATGGTCACGTAGTCCTGATCTACGACTTAATTTCCCTACTTTATTCTTTGGCCAATTAGAGCTGGTAAGGAACACATGCCTGTTCAATGCTTCTGTGACTTAGGCCAGTGATGCTAAAACTTTATTGTTCATAAGAATCAACCATGAAACTTGCTAAGATTCCAGTTCTGATTCAGGAGAGATGGGATCATGCCTGAGAATCCACATATTTTACAAGCTCCCCGGTGGTACTAATACTTCTGCCCCTAGGACTATGCGTTAAGTTACAAGACTCTAAGAGCTGACAAACTTTTTCTGTAAAAAACCAGACAGTAAATATTTTAGACTATAACTACTTAACTTTGCTGTCATAGCACAAAGGAAACTATAGATAATGCACAACCAAATAGGTGTGGCTCTATTCCAATAAAACCTTGACACTGAAAATTGAATTTCATGTAAAATTTACATGTCACAAAAGAGTATTTTTCTTTGGAGTCTTTAAAATTATGTAAAAATGTAAAATCCACTCAGCCTGTAGACCACACACAAAGAGTCAGCAGGTCAGATATGACCTGTGGGCAAGTTTGCCAGTGCCTAATCTAGACAGAATTCTTGTCCTGTACCTAGTACTAGATAACCTTGTCTATTAGAATGAGATAGACCTTCTCATTCCCTTCTGGTTTACAAAGTGACCAGTTCTTAGGGTACTGAACCATAAGCCTTTTCTGAATCAGAATCCTTTAATTTACAGCCCCTGACCTTAGTCTTTACCCTAAAGCTGGGATGTCCCTACTCTATTTCAGAGGCAGAATGAGCAGGTATATCTTTTTACTCAGGCACTTAGGGTTTATTAGCAGTTTAGTGACTCACATCAAGGTTGGGATTTACTTTGCCATTCATATGGGGAGAAACTTAAATATATATATATATATTTTTTTTTACTAGATATTGTTACTAGGGACTTATATATATATTTAAATATGTATATAAGTCTCTAGTAACATCTCAACCTGAAATTATTAGAAATCTCACTAACTAGACAATCCATCTCAGTGGTAAAATTTAATATCCCCTCCACCTGCCAGTGATCTCAGAAAGAATGCACAAAACAAACCTATTTTAGGGAAGTACTTCTCCAACATTTTAAGTGATTTATTCCTATAAGGGCAGAAAAAATGATGTATGTGTCCAGGACTCAGATCTAGACTTAACTGGCACATCGGAAGTGTAAAACTTCTTTGAGGTTTCCCATTTTATCTTATAAATTCATGCATATCTTGCATTTACCATAATATACTGGTATTTGTTATAATATAAAAATATTTAAAATGACTTCTGAGTTTACTTTCTTAAATTTTTATGCTAAAATTGTGAGCCCAGGAAGATGGCCAATGTTTAGTGATTCACACAAACTCTCTGATATACCAGTGTATGTACTACATGAGTTGGAGAAGTTTAAACTCATCCGGGGTTTCCAGTTCCTCCTGGTGGGGCTAGACCCCATTTACCTAACCCTTCCAGCCTTTATCTACCTCCTACCCCCAACCAAGTCCTTGTCATATGATATAAGGGAACTTGGATCATAAAGTTCATTTAAGGATTTCCTAATTAATTAATTGACACTTTACAAGGTTGCCTTGGTATGATTGTCACTCAAACTCTATTTTTTTAATTCATATCCCATTCATAGGCTTATTTTTGGTCTTCAAATAAAATTATCAGTAGAATATCTTTAATAAGTCTAAATCTATTTAGGGGCCATAACACAATCTGATTGTATTAACCCTAACCCCAGCCCTATTGTGTCTTCATGTATCTTTAATTTCTCTTGTACTGTATTTTATTAGAAATATGGGCCCAAAGTTGCATGGATTGCTTGTAATAATTAATGTCTATGTTAACTAATGCATTTTAAGTAGATAATGTTGAAAATCAGTGGTCTGATATTTCTATCCGTTTGTCTCTCCTCATCTTCATCATGTGTATCTTCTATTCAAAACACTAAAATCCTATAGATATAAAAATCAAGAGTAAGTTCATTGTTATGAATGCTGGCCTGATTTTCAAGATTCATTTTTTTCAGGTAATAAAGTATTTGAGAAACTGTGGAAGGAGATTGCTTTCTACCAGCTGGATCATTTAAAACAATTTCTATAGATGTTATTAGTGTTCTTAGTTGGCATGAAGATACATATCACTATTCTACTCTCCTGGCCATAGCAGAGCTCAAACGATGTCCTGTTGAATGACTATCGGACATCACAAGAAAGAAACAGTAAGGAAAAGATGACATTTCATTAGTTATGGTGATGGTATCCCTAGATTATATGATCTAGGAAATATTAACTGAGTGGTTTAGATGGAACAGTAGTAATCCCCTTTCTTCCTTCGATGGTAAGCATGATAATGCTGATTGATGGATTGTTAGACCCAAGTGGAATTTGAAGAAAGGGCAAAAAAAGATTTGGTTAAAGGGCTGGTAATCTCAGTGGTATGAACGGAGTGTTATTTCTGCAAATTTTTGCATCAAATTGTTAAGTTTGAAAATGAGTACCTCCTTAAATTTTGAACTGTAGGTGACTCACTTGCCTCTAGTGTCTAATCTCAAGATACTTGCCAGCAAGGTTATAAATCTCTACACAAGCAAAGAGACAGACAATATATTTCAGAAAGCTTAGCCTGGCCCTCTGTTCATGGAAAAGAGTAGTCTCAACTTTCACAAGTGCAATACATTTGTCTTATGACAGTTCCACCAAATAAATGCACCACTTGAAATTCCTCTTGTATATTGTTTCCTTTCTTGTCTCTTGACTTTGTTATTGAGCATTCTACTTCCTAAACTTTAAAATCCTATCCATTCAGAGTATAGAGACCCTCTTTATTACTTCTTCCAGATTTACTTCCTTGAAGTGGGCAATTGTATTAGGCCATCAAGCTTCCATCTCCCACCAAACTTTCAGGACTTACTGTCCAGCTACTGGGAGAGCTGATGGTTGACAGATTTTAGCTTTAAACTTTCTTACAGAAATTGCCCTTGGCCAAAGACAGCCATCTCACCCAAAGTCTCCTCCTCTTCCCAGGGACACCTTGCATCCAGTGAGAGGTTGGTGCAGGAGTTTAAATGTGGCCCTCTTTCTCTAAGTCAAGACAATTCTGAAGCACCATTTACTTGTGTTAATTACCATAGTACCTTTTGGGTAAGAACTGGGAGAGTCATTACCTGTACACTTGCTATGCTATTATAACGTCTTTTCTCTGGGGAATCCAGTTACCTTCTCCACTGATGGGAACTGGATCTGAAAATTGAATTACATTCAGAAATTGACAGAATGATAACTTTTAAAAAATTTTGTAACTGACCTTAGCTTTCTGATTAAACATTGTTAATGTCTCTCTTTGTACAAATTAGAAATACCATTGATAGTAGTCTGTTTATTCTTGCTCCTATGGGATGTCTGGTTCTATTAACTAATTGTGCAGCTTTTTGTAGATCAGCAGTGCCTCCCCTAGTTGCCAAACCCACCTTGCTGCCCATTTCATTTTTGCCTACATCAGTCTGGTTTTGTTTGTCTTTGGAAACAGCACAAGCACTGAGGAATATCTCATTTATAAGGTAACTTTGAAATATGTATCATCAATTTTATCAGACCAACAATGGATCCATTTACACATTTTGCCCAAATTGACTTTTAAGATAAAATTGGCATTATTTCATTTGCTTTAGACCAACACTGCTCTTTTTACCTGTTACTGATATGCAAATTATATGTTAATTTTATTCTTGATTTTAGATCCCACAGGGAATTTGAATGCTGATGGTCTGTTTTGTTCTTCAAAACACCCACCTGTACCTTTCCATGTTTTTTTCTAACACTTGAGACAAAGTCCTCAGAATTAAGCACTGATAACAAATAACCTATAATGCAATCCTTTCTTGGCCATTGTCCTAGTTATAATAATTTTCCTGACAGTTTATATGGACTTGACAAATTATAATTCATTTTAACTGCTACCTGTTACCTTTGAAAATGTATATCAATGTTTCTACTTCATTCATAGATAGCTCTTTGCATTTTGGCTTTCCAAAGAATTAAACTGTATGGGCAGAGAGAAAATTTTAAAATTTCATAAAGATATCTATTGATGAATAACAATTTAGACATATCCATTGAAAACATTTACATATTAAAATACTTATCAATGATATCTAGCATAAACATTACTGCAAATAGTTCACACAAACCTATGTAATTTACCAATTCTCTTTTCTGGAAGCTTAGCCAACCTTTCAATGTC
>VMDR010011635.1:0-28109 GCA_007922815.1 Macrotus californicus | reverse complement strand
ATATTTTATTGATTATGCTATTACAGTTGTCCCATTTCCCCCCCTTTATTCCCCCCTGCTCTGCCCACACCCTCCCACCCGCATTCCCCTTCTTTAGTTCATGTCCATGGGTCATATATATAAGGTCTTTGGCTTCTACATTTCCTATACTATTCTTAACCTCCCCCTGTCTACCTTCTACCTACCATTTATGCTTCTTATTCCCTGTACCTTTTCCCCCTCTCTCTCCACCCACTCCCCTAATGATAACCCTCCATGTGATCTCCATTTCTGTGATTCTGTTCCTGTTCTAGTTGTTTACTTAGTTTGTCTTTGTTTTTGTTTTAGGTTTGGCTGTTAATAACTGTGAGTTTGTTGTCATTTTACTCTTCCTATTTTTGATCTTCTTTTTCTTAGATAAGTCCCTTTAACATTTCATATAATAAGGGCTTGATGATGATGAACTCCTTGAACTTGACCTTATCTGGGAAGCACTTGATCTGCCCTTCCATTCTAAATGATAGCTTGGCTGGATAGAGTAATCTTGGATGGAGGTCCTTGCCTTTCATGACTCTGAATACTTCTTTCCAGTCCCTTCTTGCCTGCAAGGTTTCTTTTGAGAAATCAGCTGACAGTCTGATGGGCACTCCTTTGTAGGTTACTGTCTCCTTTTCTCTTGCTGCTTTTAAGATTCTCTCTTTATCTTTAATCTTGGGTAATATAATTGTGATGTGCCTTGGTGTGTTCCTCCTTGGGTCCAATGTCTTTGGGACTCTCTGAGCTTCCTGGACTCCCTGGAAATCTATTTCCTTTGCCAGATTGGGGAAGTTTTCCTTCATTATTTGTTCAAATAAGTTTTCAATTTCTTTCTCTTCCTCTTCTCCTTCTGGTTCCCCTATGATTCAGATATTGGAATGTTTAAAGACATCCTGGAGGATGTTCCTAAGCCTCTCCTCATTTTTTTGAATTCTTGTTTCTTCATTGTATTCTGGTTCCTAAGCCTCTCCTCATTTTTTTGAATTCTTGTTTCTTCATTGTATTCTGGTTGAATGTTTCTTTCTTCCTTTTGATCCACACCGTTGATTTGAGTCCTGGTTTCCTTCACATCTCTGTTGGTTCTCTGTACATTTTCCTTTATTTCCCTTAGCATAGCCAACCATATTCAACCAACTCTGTGAGCATGCTGATTACCAATGTTTTGAACTGTGCATCTGATAGGTTGGCTACCTCTTCGTTGCTTAGTTGTATTTTTTCTGGAGCTTTGATCTGTTCTTTCATTTGGGCCATTGTTTTTGTCTTGGCGCACCTGTTATGTATAAGGGGCGGAGCCTGAGGTGTTCACCAGGGTGGGGCAACACGTCACTTCATTGTGATGCTGTATGTGGGGGAGGGGTCCAAGAAGAAACAATGCCGCTTACTCGGCTCTCTGCCGGTTTTCAGTCACTTCCCCCACTATCCACAGTCAAATTGGGCCCTTCTGGTGCTGATTCCTGGGTGGATGGGCTTGTGAACGTTCTAGGACCCTGTGAGTCTCTCCAATGAGCTCTCCTGAGAGTTTCTCTCACAGCTGCGCCACAACCCCCACAGGTGTTTTCAATTGGAGGCTTTGAGCCTTTATTTCCTCCGGCTGGGACTCTGGGTTGCCGGGTCTGTCTCGCTCCTCAGTTGTTCCTCCCAGTTTATCCGTACATGGGTGTGGGACAGCCCAGTCCACCACCCGCCAACTCACTCGCCCTGTTCCACCAGCCACTGCCTTGCCGCGAGTCCTCTCCACCTGGCTGCCTGTCTCCACCCTCCTACTGGTCTGGGTGAGTGTTTCTTCTTTAACTCCTTGGTTGTTGGACTTCCATACAGTTCGATTTTCTGTCTGTTTTGGTTGTTTTTGTTTTTAAATTTGTTGTTGCCCTTCTTTTGGTTTTGGGAGGAGGCACAGTGTGTCTACCTACGCCTGCATCTTGGCTGGAAGTCTCTTAAGAAACATTTTCTGTTATTTGGCTTGAGTTTGAAAAACTGACACTCATTAGAATATTTCCTTCTAGATTCTAACTCTGCAAAAAGTGGTGGAGGTAGCCCTAGCTCTCCCACAAGACTGGTATTAGCGATTAATTCAGGCAAGGTAGGTTTTTCTACTATGAGGCAGGCACAGTAGGAGCCAAAATGATGACCATAAAATGGGAGGGGTCTAGCCTGGGAAAAGGATTAGATCGGATAAGGGACACAGGACCTCAGAAGATCTAGGAAATTGATTGGTTTGTGGGAAGGCCCAGCACAAACACACAAAGTATTGGAAAAGAGATTGGTCAGTTTGAAAGCTCAGGATAATATAATCAAAGCTTAACAAAGGCCTCTTTCTAGGGAAGCATTTTTTTATTTGTGTGTTTGCCCTTTCCTTCCTCTCCCTGTAGCAGCCATGTGGGCCTGACAGCCATGCACGGCTCCCAGAGTAGGCTCCAAGCATGAGCCTGGGTATAGCAATGCAGTGCCAACCAGGAACAGAGCCTAAGCTAGCCAATGGGGACTGAACTGTGGCATGGACTAAACTGAGGACACAGGATCTCTGAACCCCAGGCCTTCTGGGCTTGGTGAAGACAAGGCTGGACATCTTCCACAGTGGGATGGAGCAGAACCACCTGGCTGTGGATGAGACACACACACTGGGCACCTGGAACAGTCCTCCGTGTTTGCTCCAGCTTCATGCTCTGGCTTCAGTAAATGTACCACTACACTTGTCCTCCCATGCGTGGGTCCCTGGAATGCTTTTCTCATGACCCTGTGGACGTACCCCATTTCCACCAGCAACAAAAGTGCTTAGCCTGGTACCTAGTTCATAGTAAGTACTCAATAAAGGATAGGCACAATAATAAAATTAGACATCTAAAAGTTGGTGATAGGGTGTGGCAGGTGGTTTTTCAGTCCAGTGCCAGACTTTCCATGTTTTTTTGCACATTTTTGTAAAAAAAAGATAATATTTTATTAACAATATACTTTTACAAAACTGGTTGCTAGTTCACATATAAATAACATAATACATACTTTAAAACAAGAATTAGGAAATACAACAACCCATGTAAAAATTGGTTTTATTTCTTCAGGTTTTATTATAAATGATTTATGAGGTCTGTCTGGAAAAAGTGCAGCCATTGTTAATATAGTGAGAACAGTTTGCTCGACGTCAATGTTACCTGGCAGCCAAGGACTGGAATGTGCATGTGTGAACGGTGACCACTTCACTGTACCAGTCACTGGGGGTGGTAGATGCTGTTGAGTGGGCAAGTGTACCGTGTGGCTTTCACATTCAAAATGACTGACCAAAGATCAATGAATCTGCATCCAATTTCGCATTACGCTTGAACATTCCTCTGTGGAAACTATTCAGATGATTCAGAAGGTTTTCTGGGAAAATGCAATGAGAGCAGCACAAATAAAAGTGTGGTACAAATGCTTCAAAGATTGCCCAGAACCTGTTGAAAGTGATCCATGTTCTGGAAGGCCTGCAACCAGCAGAACACCTGAGAATATTGAACAGGTGAATGTTGAATTGTGTACAGGCTGTAAACAGCAAAGGTTGGAGACCTATGTGAGGTCCCAAGGTGCCTACTTTGAAGGGTACTGAGGAGTCATCGTCCTATGTGCGGTGTTTCTTGTATCTTGTATCTTCTTCAGTAAATGTCTCTATTTTTCATAGTACATGGCTGGACACCTTTTGCATAGACCTTCGTATAAGCTTGGTTCTACTTAGCAGATTTAACTAAAAAACTCAAAATTACTTTTCCTCTAAGTAGAAGATACCTTTAGAAAATTATGTGCAGGGCACAGTGGCAGGCATACGAGCAGTAGTAAAATACAAGGTTTGCTCTCAAGGAACTTACATGGGAAGCAGGGGAAGATAAGGTGTGGAACTGTTGGTGGCGTGGTGGTACCCATAGAAGTTAGCAGTATCAATAATAGCAGTAGCAGCGACTACGATGTATTGAGTACTTCCTAAAATGCCAGGGCCTACATGTCTTATATGAGTTACCTTATTTACTCATTATAAAATCTTCGATATTGATACTTCAATCAGCATTAGATTTGACTGTATATAATAGTTACTTCTAAATAAGTATATTAAAATAAAAATTTACTTTTCTTTTTGTAAAAGAAATCTAGAGGTGGGTGGTTCGGGGCTGGCCCGGTGCTGTTGGGTCATCATGGTCCCAGGCTCTTTTTATCTTTCTCCCCCCTTCCCTTGCTACAGGGCTTGGGTCCTCATGATCCAAGGCGGCTGCTAGAGTTCCAGATGCCTTATCTGAGTTCTAGACAGAAAAAAACAGGAATTGGGGGTAGTGTGAAAGGGAACACCTTTCAGAGAAGTAATTCTGTTTTGGAGAAATTTCAGAGCCTTCACATGAGGACTTTCACCTGCATCTCATTTTCTATCCAAAGTGGCAAAGAAGATCAGACATAAACTCCTTCAGCTGACACCTTGCCATTCCAAATAAAATCAGGATTCTATTAGCATGAGTATGGTTATTAGAAAGAGAACCAGCAGTCTCTGCTGTAGTTCTTACCACCCTCCAATTAGTAGATGAAAAGGTAAGGATTAGGAGTTGAAGAAATTTACCAGCAAATGGTGGGGCCAGGGTTAGGCATCTAGCTCCACTGCCTTTGAGTCTAACCCACATGCAAACTACGCCCAGGAGCTGGCATGGAAATACAAGAAAAACCTTTCACAGAGATGGGGATCTGCTTAGAAACATTAACAGAGTTTTTTTACGTATTTTTGCAATTCTTACTGATGTCTTAACATTTTCTTTTCAAATATGGCACGTTGTAATGATGCTCAATTGGTTCTTTCTTATATTTGAACTTATATTTCTTTCTTATATTAATTTAAATAGAACACAACTGATTTTTAAACAGAGATATGTAGTTGCTTCCCATGCCTTCGTGGGAAAGTCATATTGACATAGGAGAGATGAGAGGCAGCTTGGAGGCTCCCAGAGGAATCTGGAGCACTGAGGCTAGAATTGCCATCAGTTGTTCCTGGTGCATTTATAGCAGCCAGTCCTTTGAGAAACAACATGTCCATCACCGTTCATACATTCCATGACAAGATCCAAGCCAGAGAAATAAAAGAAAAAAATAAATGCCTTTCTTTCATGTTGAACAAGAGTTTATCCTGAGAATTTGTTTTTCAGGGTCAGCAAGGAATAGTGGAAAGAATCCTGGATTCTAGACTTGGCTTTGCTGCTGATGAGCTAGCTATGTGATCCTAAGAAAATGATTTTGCCTCTCTGGACTTCAGTTTCCTTTTCTTTATTTTTATTTTATTTTTTCTCCAAATGATTTGTTTGGGGGGAAGGAATGGATTTGGAGGAGGAAAAGCATGGGGCAATGAGACAGGGAATAGAAAATAAATACAATGTAAGCTGTTTTGCTGACTGTTGTATAACCACGAGTGAGTACAGAGAATGCCCTGAGCAAAACAACACAGTGAAAGTTCGAGATCAGTGTTCCTCCAGGCAGGGCTGATGATTTCAGTCTCTGGGGTTTGGTGTTCAGGCTACAGTCTTTATCTTTAGTTGGGTCACTGGGTGTGCAGTACAGCCCATACTTTTAACCAGATTTGAACAGAAGAATGGCCACTTGGCCCAGGTAGAACTGGGTAAAGTGTTTTCATGTGTCATGTAACTACTGAAGTTCTTCCCCGCAATGCATTGCCAGGTGGGGCTGTACTTCTTATCAAATTCCTTCACATGGGCCACTGTGTCCTCTATGTCATATATCTCCAATGCCTGAGTAGCACATTTCATGGAGTCCTGTTGCATCTCCTCCCACATAGCAACATTTCTGATTGATCACACAGTGAAACAGGCTGGCCAACCACAATGGTCTCTGGGGGGAGGGGCTGGCGAGGCTCAGACCCAAAGGGGAAGGTGCCACTACCCCAGCTGTGGTGCAATTCCTGCTCCTCTTTTAAGTGAAGATATGTCCCCAGTTGCTCCCTTTCAATTACAGTATTTTACAAGTATTAGTTGTTCTAGACTCAGTTGCCTTTCTTTGGAAGGAGTACAGGCTTTGAATTTGGAGGACCTTGATTCAACTCAGCTCTGCCTTGCATAAGCTGTGTCACTTTACACAATTCACCTAACATTTTGAACTTCAGTTTTCTTATGTGTAAAATAGGAATTAAATATGTCCCACAGAGCAATTGTGATGATTAAATAATATATGTACAAGCTCTTTATATAGCAGTAGATGATCAATAAATGTGATCAGTAAATGTCATTAACCTCTCCTAGCACTTCCTTTTAGTATTTAATGCTTAATAGGTACTTTATATCCAGATGAGAAAGAGAGAGAGAGAGTACAACAGAGGGGGAGAGAGAGTTTTTATGTTACCTCTCTCTGCATTTGGGATTTGAGAGAAGACGAGAAAGGAAGGGGTTTACAGCTTATCTCCATAGGTCAAAAAATGGTCTCCAGTTCATCTAGCAAGTTTAGATACAACACCAAAGACCTCTTTCCCTGCTGGGAAGCCTGTGTCTATTCAGGTGAAAGTCTAGGAAGAGCTAGTCTGCAGTGTCTGCTAAGGGGCATCCTCATCTGATAACCTCTTTATCTCAATCCACTGGAGCCACAGACAGCAAAAATCTCCATCAGCTTTCAAAACCATCTGTTTTTATTCTAAGCTTTCCTCCACCTCCTTCCTTTAGGAAAAAGAAGGAAACTACAAAAAGACATGCTGCGTTGTACAGTTTGTAGTTTCTTTTGTTGTTTTGACAGCACACTATGCCTTCAACTCAACCACTTCCAACTCCTGTCCAGTTGAAAAGCCAACTACACAATGAGAAGCACTGACCAGAGTGACAAAAGGTGCTAAATGGTCCAAGTGCCCAATTCCTCTCTAAGGTTCAACTGTATTCTAATGTGATCTGGAATTATTTTCTATACCATGGCCAGAACTGAAGATGGGTACTTCTGGAAGACCTATATTGATAGGCAGGGAATTTATTTAAGCTAAATCCTCTATTACCCGAACACTCCAGTGAGCAGTATTTTACTTTAATAATAATAAAAGCTTAACAATAATAGTTACTATTGTTTTTGAGCATTTACTTAATGGCAGGTCCTTTATTTTAACAGTGCTACAAGGTAGGTATTATTATCTCCCTTTTTCTGATGTGAAAGGAGAAGCTTACAGAAGTTAAATGAGTTCCCAAGATGAGAAGGCAATCACACAGATCTGGGAGCCCCCAGAGGCCCTGCTCCTTCCACAATGGGAAGCTGACTTCCAGCCCCTCAGAGGTGGCATGAATGGGGGAGACCAAGCACAGCTGGACTCACCTTTCTCTGGGTCTAGCGTCCTGGCAGAGAGCAGCTGGGCAGCTGGTACGACTTTCCAGAGAAGAGTATGGTGTCATAGGCCACCACACAGCCTGTGGATTGTCTCCCCGGACCACCCTGCAAAGCAGTCTGTGTACTTTGAGGACCTCATTTTATTTATGGAATAATGGGGGGTAGATCAAGGGGGGAAACATAAAGACTGGTTTTATTTAGCATTTATTCAAGAAAAACACATGCCTTTATAAGGAATGGAATGGGAGACTTGTCTCCCAACTGCAGTGAGAAACATCATTTCCTAGAAAATTAATTGAGAACATCTTGTCATCCCAGAGACCCCCCACGTTGCCAAGGTTGAACCCTTGGCTTCAACCAAGGAAAACACATGAATCATGGTGAATGCGAAGGCTTGGTGGAGGACTATTTATCCAATGGGGTGAGGGCATATGCCCAGAATGTGAGCAGAAAGGAGCTAAAATCTAGGCAGGCAGATGAAGACTCAAGAGCTGACTCACTCACCAGTCTGCCTTCACTCTGTTCTCACCATCCCTCTATTTTATTTTCTTGGTAATTTATTAAAGCCCCCTCTGGCCCTCTTGCTTTTCTCCTTTTTAAAAAATAAGCATTTTAAGGGTATTTGTGGCATGGCAGAAGTGACACTGCCCTGATGCCCACCTGCGGCTCTTCCTCCCCTGGTTCACTCATTTGACTGTGTCCCAGCCCTGGATGGGTGCTTCAGTGGCAGTGATATCACTGTGATACTCTGTGGTGAGTCAGTTTCCTTGGTTAGTTCCTCTTCCTTGAAGATTTTTGTGTTCCAACCTAATCCTCAGGGCCCCAGGAAATGAAGGCAGTGCTCCCATTAGGTCAAGAAGCGTGCTGAGGCTCTGTGTGGGAGGGACCACAGGTCCTTCTCCTCCCAGCCTGTCTTTGGAGACTCGTCAGAGCCCTGAAACAGAGCTGCCTCCCGAGGCTACAGTGTGGAGGCTCAGGTAAGGCTTCAGAATTCAGGGTGGTCCTTAGATATGAGAGGCTCCTCCTTATCATCAGGAGCTCATCCATCTCCCATTGGGGGGAGGTGGGGAATTTTCAAGTGTGTGACATAGGTGAGATGGCAGGTTGAGGTGTATGTGTGTGTGTGCAAGACATTTTCCTAGGAGAACCAGTTTTCTAAGGGATGTAGAAGTTATAGAGAGGGTACAGATATAAAAAGCAGGATAGTTTTCCAGGAAACAGATGGGAGAGATTGCGTGTGTAGATGCAAACCCCAGCTCTTACAAAGAGAAGATTAAGGGCAAATGGCCTTGTGGGGTACTGAGGAATCTGTCACATTTTTTAGTTCTTTCTGTGCCTTATAGAGTAGGTGATGATGTTGCCCAGCAGTGAACATCTTTCCAAGAAGAGCATTCCTGTATTCTCCACGGCACCCCTACCTTGCTCTGCCTGTAACCACATCTCTCCCAGGCCCTTGCACTGGACATGTGGACAATCTGCCCACTATGCAGAAGGCACCTTCGTCTTTGACTCCCGTCCATGGTCTGTGCCTCCCTCTGCCCGCCCACCACACCCCACAGGATCAGCTCTCAGCGCATGTCTGACTACTTAACATGACAGTGTTCACAGGTACTTTCTAGAAGGAGGCTCCTCTCATGGGTGCCCAGCACTTGAGAGCATTGGGATTCCAGGAGTGGAGCCGCTCTAACTTCCTTGGTAGTGAGCCTGCAGAGGCAGAGTGTGACAGCACATCGCCAGCAAAGGAGCAAAGCTGCAGATGGAAATGGGGTTCAGTGGAGAAGGAGACTGACAAATGGCTGGGAAAAGGCTGAGGCCTTGTGCGAACCTGCAGGGGGAAGTAGGCACAGGTGGTGGAAAGGGGAAAGCTGCTGGTCCAGTCCGCATTAGTAACCTAGTACTGCTAAGAAATCTGAATGTTCCCAGACCCCTGCTCATGGAGATTTTTGTGGCTTGGGCAGCAAGGACAGTGGTTTTCGGTTTGAGCCCTCCACCTTTGCCTCCTCACCTCCTTTCCTACAAGGGCTAGACAGCTAATTGGTTGCTTGGAGTCCATTGTAAACTGAAAAAGCTAGACTCAAAAGCCTGGCTCTTAAAAGGTCCTGGAGGGACAAATTGGGATGGCTGTGACAGAGGACATGCAGCAGCCATGACTGATAGTAGCTGTGACTAAAGGGTCAATACTAAGCATCTAACAAGCTGTCTAGAACTTGTAGGAAAGGAGGATGACAGTACAGATCGAAAAACCAAGACTCGACTCTAGGGTCTCAGAGAGCCCTGTCGTCCACTGAGGAACCTCAAAAGGGCCCAGATCCCAATGTGCATGATACTCAAACATGTCCATCAGTGTGGGGTCCCATACGACCTGTACCTAGCTGCCTTTTCCTTGGTGGTCCCTGATAATCAGCTCATCTTTTCTTACCTCTTCCTCTGCTCTTCCAGGAAATCGGGACAGCGTTTGCCTCCCCTCCTCACCTGGCAGTGCTAATCCCAGTGTCCCAGGTATCTGACAGTTGAGACCCAAGTCCCATTGCTGTTTCTTCTGGGAGGCTCAGGGGTCCCTCACACAGACAGAGAGGTCCTAGTAACCTGTCCTGTTTCCCAGAGCTGCCAGCATAAGCATAGGGTTAGTGTACTCTACAGTGACATGTACTTTGAAAAGTAAGTAGCAAAATTATTCTTTATGGGTGACTTGCAGAGACTAGGCCAGACTAGTGTTTTTAAGCAAATCAGGGACTATTTCAAAAAGGTCTCGGTAAGCCCTGAGCTATTTTTGAGTGCTGGGAATCCTTTTGAGCAACACAAGGCAGAGTCCCTTTGGGCACATTGGACCACCCCCAGAGTTACAAAGTGGATTGCAGAGGCATTCCAAAGTAAGGCTGGGAAAAACCTGACAGGAAGTATTCCCCAAACACTCTACTCCCAAAGTCCCTGTTGACTAATGACTAGGGCATAACTGTAAAGAAAGCAGAAGCGCTTCAAAGAATAGTGGCCTATGTACAACAGCATCAGCCATTCGGCAAACAGAAGCATGTCCACCTGGTGCTGTCAGCTCATAGCACCCCTTATGCCAGGCTTTGACCAACACATACATGTTCTATTTCCTGGGGCCATGTCCAAAGGCCACCTCCAGCCCCCACAATACTCCTCCCTTGTGGGTTTTATCTTTTAGCCAGATTTTCCTGGGGTTGGGAAGAAAACAGATGGTAGGGACCTGAAGAAAAGGGAGTGAGGAGGCCAAGATGGCCCCGTGACTGGATCTCCTTTGATGTCACACAGGGTAGGTTTCTGGTGGTCATTGTATTGACACAGCCTTGCTAATTGCCCAGTTAATCCTGCTTAGCACAGTCTGGTCTTGCAGAGCAAGGCATGTGAGGGCTTTGGAGCTGGGCAATCCTGGAGCCAATACTCGGCTCTACCACATGGCAGACCTGATATGTTACTGAACATGTTTTCTCTTCTGTAAAATGATAAGTTCTGCTTCATGGGTAGGCCTTATTCTGAAATTATAAATTCATGTAAGTGAATTTTTTTAGTGCCTGGTTCATAAGAGATAGATGCCACTTCCAGTACTTCTGCAATTGTTGTAAAGTAGCGACCGCTGATTGCTTACTGTGTGCTGGGCACTGAGTTGAATACTATGGATACACACATGTTGCGGTCATCATTCTATTAGTAGGCTTTTTTTAAAAAAACATCATTTTTTAATATAGGGGAGTGCTGCTATATATCAATTTAGTTAAATAGGAATCTCAGCCAGGGAAGGGAAGTTTGAATAGACTAGCATTTCTGTTTGCACTTGCTTACCTGGAATTCACTCATTCTGTTTCACAAGCTATCTGTACTGTGGCCAGGAAACAATATCCTATTTCAGCAGGTGCTGACTGTTTCTCAACTTCTGCATGACATTAGGGATGGAGACAGTTGGCTCTATAGTCTTCGATAGAGACTTAAGGGTAAAAAAATAGCAAAACCCAAAACACAACAAAAAACCAACTTTTAGGTAAAAAGTCAAGTAACTGAAACCCAAGTATTAAGTACCAACTGATGTAAGTATTCTACTGTGGGACATCGTCTTTCTTGACTCTGTTTCTGTGCAGATACAAGTCTTATGCCACCTTATATTTATCCAAACTTTCCAGGCTCTTTAATAAGCAGAAAGCAAACATTTGCTGTTTTAGATCATATCTGCAAGGAGTCTAAAGTCATTAGCTTTTTTTTTAGGCTGGGCTTGGGAGATATTTTATTTTCAAATCATTTCCTAAGTATTATAATTTTTGCTAATATTGTTTTTTAATTTTTAGTATTTTTAGTTGTAGAAAAATATACATTCACATGAAATTTACCATTTTAGCCAACTTTTAACTGTGTAGTTCTCTTGCATAAAGTGCATTCCTGGTGTTCTGCAGCCATCACCACTGTCCCTCTCCAGAACTCTTCTTGTTTACAAAACTGAAACTCTGTACTTCCTACAGTGTATTTTGTCTGATATTAATATTGCTAACACAGCTTTTATTCCCATTTCCAATGGCACAAAATATCTTTTACCACCACATTACTTTCAGTCTGTGTGTGTCTTTTGTTCTGAGGTGGGGGGGGGGTCTCTGTAGGCAACACATATGGGTCTTGTTTTCGTGTTCATTCAGCTACCCTCTGTTTTTTGATTGGAGTGCTTAAGCCATTTACATTTAAAGCATAAAATCATTAGCTCTTAATATATCTTGCATCAATCCATTTTGTTGGAGGAATCACTAGTTTTGATGATTCTCACACAGAATGTCTGCACTTCCTTTGCAAAGTATAGGGGTGCCCAAGTCCACTGGCCAGCACTGAGGGCCGTGTCTGGGCTGGACATACCACGGCTCTCTCCCTGCTTCTCTGCAGGGTGTCTGGTACAGACCATCTGCCCTGTGCTTTCCCTGGGGTAGCAAATTTTGTTTTTGTTTTATTTTTATTTATTTGTATTTTTTAAACATATAATCTTGATTATATTTTTTCCCATTACCATTTAGTCCCTTAGACCACCCTCCCCTGCAGCAATCTGTTTATGTTCTTAAATTATTCAATCTGGCTAACAGCTTGAGATGATCTACTTTTCTTGGGATACAGACAGAGGATTTAACACATGTTTTGTCTGACATCATCATTGGATAGGGGCTACAAGCTGTGGGGTGGGAAAAGTGAGAGATATTACTGATCCATTCCTGGTGCCAGACACTATGGTAAGAAGCTTCATGTGTCTTTCTTTAACTCCTGCAATGAATCTATAGATTAGTTTTGTTATCTGAAGTTTACAGATGAGGAAACAGAGAAGTCAAGGAACTTGCGGCAAACACACAGTGACTCGATCAAAATTCAAGCCAGGGTTTTTCCAGGATTCTCTCTGCTGCCCCAGATGATTGGTCTGTTCAAAGTAACTGGTATATTGGAAGTGAGGACATTTGGTTTGTTGTAAGATTTCGTGGATTACCGTCCCACCTTCCCCCTTGTGTGACTGTGTGCATTTTAACACCACTAAGACTCAGTTTCTCTTATCTATTAAAAAAGGGATGATGATGATAATAACACCCATCTCAAAGAATTGTTGGGAGGGTTTAACAAGGAAGTGCATGTAAAGCCTTCTCACTGAGTAAGAGCTTAAAACATACTACCTGTTGCTCTTGGTGTATTTATTTATGTGCGACGTCATTAGTTTGATTGTGAAGGCTACTACAGAGTGTTTGCACAACTTCTTGCTAGAGATTCCATTACCAGAGAGGATGATAAGAGAGGAGGGGGTGGTATGGTGTTTAATTTAGGATGGAAGAAGTAAGGGTTAGCAACACTCCCAGTGCTAACTGAAAGGAGTTAAGTACAGTAAAAATCTATGCCTGAGAGTCTTGAGCAGCAGGAGGGTTGGAGCTGACTTGAGGCTCAGGGAAATGCAGGAAGAAGCCCTGCCCTGCTCCTACCTGTGGGGGGAGGGCATGGGAGGATTCCGGTTCAGGCTACCTCTGAAAGGGTTTAGTGGCAAGGACTAGTGGCTCTTGTTACTACTTATCCCAAGCAGTGGTCCCTTGTAGCTATTCTTCAGCCAATTTTAGACAACTGTATGTGTAGTGATGTGTGTGCACATGTGTGTGCACGTGGTATTTGTGTGTATTTGTATATGGATATGTGTATATTTGAGAGAACTTGAGGCACAGGAAACCATTGTTCTATGGTTCTAGTTCATCATCTATCTACTCTTCATTTATTTATTCAATACATATTAAATAACAATTATTCAATATTTCATTATTTTATTTATTCAGCAAACACTTATTGAATATTTTGTACTTGCAGGAACTTTGATAAGGTCCGTGATAAACATGAGTAACACACAGTCTCTGCTCCAAATGAACTCACTCGCAAACAGATAGATAAAGAGTATCAGCGCAATGAGAAATATTTTTCTTGTAACCATCTAGGATGTTTCTAGATTGGAGGTGAGGCTTTTCTGTACATAGTCACTGAGGGTCTTTGGTGGACAGGGGTTCTGACATCTTTAACACACAGCTTTCAAGGTTCCCATGGGGGTACTATCCAAGTCAGCTAGAAAAGGAAAAGTGCAGGGAAGAATATGTTTACAAGATTTTCGTGAGCTAAGTCTTGGAGTGGTATACATTATTTCCACCCTTGTTTTGTTGGCTGGTTCTCAATCACATAGCCAGACCTAGCTGCAAGGGAATCTGGGAATGTGGTCCAGCTGTGTCCAACGAGATGCAGAAACCATCAAGTTGGGAGAAGAGCTGATAGCCCCTGCCACACCGGCTCAAACACTAACAATGAGTTCTACTGTCTTCATGATAAACTATAGACCACTCTGCCTGGCTCCTTGAACCTTACAGTACAGCCTAACAAAAATCCTTTGCTTTTATTGGCCCAGTCTCTTTGCTGCCAAATAAAAATGCCTTGTTCACAGACTCATGTTACTCCCTACCAGACTTTCCATAATTTTATTCAGATTCAAATTCAACTAATACTGGTGAGCCTACTATGTGCCAGGCAGTTTTATAATTGCATTTATAACAACCCTATGAGTTCAACAATATTGTGTCCATTTATATTCTCTGAGCCCAGAGAGGTGATGTCATTGACTTACAGTCATGACTTGCTCACTACTCCTCTTTCTTCCAATCCCATAGTATTAGAATCTTCACCAAATCAGTTAGTACTTAATCCTTCCTGATAGCATAATAACATCTTGCTTCCCCAACAAAAATGGAACTAAAACTTCTAAGTCAAGTATAGGGACCCTATAGGTTTTTCAGATCCCTTGAAGGTTCCTACACAGGGTGGGGAACACCAGGATTACTTGAACCTGAGCTTAACAAAAACTCTTATTGATGAATGGGCTAACTGATCTTTATAACTCAGGTATTAGCCTTTATTCAGGCCAAACCCAAGATTTTTCAGACCTGAAGTTACCTACAAACTCCTTCCTTCTTCTTCCCCGTGGTGCATGTTGAAAGAAATGCTGTCTCCTGAGGAAGTGTATGTACACTTTGCCTGAAGCTTTCCCACCCCACTCCCCCAGTCTTCACATTACATGGTACATTAGTTTTGCTCTTGAAAAATGAACCTTAAGCAAAAAATTCCCAGCTGTGATTTTTCTTCTCCAACTTCCCATGTTGACATGAGGTGTGCAGGCTGGAAATGCTAGCTCCTTGAGCGCCAGCAGGTACTTGCAGTCTCTCCTTTGTGATTTCTTTAGTGACCCAAATATCCCATGTCCCCAGAGCCAGAGGCTCAAGAGAGAAAACCAAGTGGGCCTCAGATGAAAATTTTCCAAGTGGCTGGGGAAGAGCAAAGAAAAGCCAGTGGGGAGCTTTATTGTTTTTGTTGTGCTTCCCCCCTCTTCTGGGATTTTTAGTATGATTATTCAAAGGTACTCCTAATAAAATAAGCAGCTACAACTGTTAGGGAGATTGTATTGCATGGGGTTTCTCTTTGGCTCGCTCTCTGTCTCTCACAGCTGCAAGTCTTGCCTCCTACATGTTATTAATTTAGAGGTAATCAGGTTTGCATTTGCAGCTGTGCAGCATATGTTTTACTAAAACAGTCATGGCCATGGGCACCAGAACAATTAAGACTGGAAAAAAAAATACCAGCATTTTTTTCCTCTGATGAACAGATAATGTTTTGTTATTTATTTATTTTTAGATCTTAGTTTTGTCATTAAAGAGAGCATACCGCAATCATTTTTTGACCACCTATTATGTACCTAAGCTAGTTACTTTTCATATATGTTATTGCATTTAGATATACCATCTTGGTTTTTAAAATGGTTCTAATTTTATTAGCAGAGAAAGAGGGTAAGGCCAGACATGCTTCATGGTAGGAGACAACCCTATGAAATCAGACACAGTAGGACACACACAGTGCTATAATTGGACTGCTACACCAAGGAAAAAGCTGATTAGATATTGTCAGTTGGAAGTTGCTATTTCTTTCCCCAGTTGCAATTGAATTCTAAATCGTTTTTAGGTTACTTTGACAGAAAAGCCCATATTGCTATAATCTGATTTTGGACTCAAACACGAAAACTGTCTTTACTTTTTGGATAATCTTGTAGAATTTAACAGATGACAGATTCGCTTGAAGTATATTTTAACTGAGTTATGGTATACAGGTGATAGATAAACCGGAAACAAGGCTTATGTCTGTGGAGGATAGAAAAATATTTATCCTCCTATCTTCTAATTTCTTCTAGCTGGGATAATAATCAAGTTAACACGCTCTGGCTGGCATGGCTCACTGGATTGAGCACTGGCTTGAGGACCAAAAGGTCACCAGTTCGATTCCCACTCAGGGCCCATGCCTGGGTTGCTGGCCAGGTCCCCAGTTGGGGGTGTGAGAGAGGCAACCAGTTGCTGTTTCTCCTGCACATTGGGTTTCTCTCCCTCTCTTTCTCCCTCCCTTCCCCTCTCTCTAAAAATAAATAAATAAAATATTAAAAAACAGATTAACAGGAGAAAATGGCTAAAGTTTATTATATGACTACACATTTGGGGGTGCCATATAAAAATGAGACTCAAATCTCGTTGAGTAGTTGAGATTTATGTGCTACAATGGGCAGAGGAGAAAGGAGAGACAGAGGTCTGAGATTACAAAGGAAGCAGGCAATTTACAGGTAGCTGAGAAAGAGCAGGACACACACGGCAGGCCAATTCTTGCTAGGTACCCCAGAAACAATGGTCATAGTGGGGTGATCCAGTTAAAAGGCCCCTGCTTGGAGCCCTTCTATTTACCATACTTAGGCAGGAAAGGTGGAGAATTAATAGTTCCTTCTGAGTCTTTTGTTTCTTAATAGCCAGCTCAGAATCAATATCCCAAAAGGCAGTCTCAGGGTGGCGAAACTCTGGTTCCCTTCCTATCTGACAAAGTCCTGAACTGCTGGATGTTTTTTTCATGTCTCAGCACCCCTGTTTCTTTCTCTATTCATGTAGCCTGTTCATTTTTGTGCATTAAGAGTATCAGTATAATTAAATTCACTTGAAGATTTACCTGTGTCAAATTGTGCTTCTTCAGTAAGATGCAATTTCATGTCTTTTTATTTACATTAGCTCTGCATTAGATTTCTGAACGTTAGTGAGCATGCTGACGTGCTGAAAGATAATCTAACTCGGGGGGTTGGCAGACTACAGCCCTGGATCCCATCTGGCTGCCACCTGCCCATTCACTCGCTTGCAACCTATGGCTGCTTCTGTGTTGGTGTGGCCCAGCTCCGTAGATGCAGAGTAGAACAGTTGTCACAGACAGTGCTCATCTGGCTTCACAGGCATGTGACTTGGGCAGTGGCACAGGGTCCCAGGCTGAGAAGGGTCCTGGGCTTGGTTTAGTGCTTGCTGTAGCCACCTTGAAGGTATGGATAATTTTGAACAAGGGACCTTGCATTTTCTGTTGTCCCTGGGCCCCGAAACTCATGGAGGTGCTTGAGAGGATGAGGTCGTGTGGCCTGCAAAGCCTGAAGTATTTACTCTCTGACCCTTTACAGAAAAAGTTTGCTAAGCCCTGATTTAATTGATCTTCTGTTTTCCTATATTTGTGATTATTTAAATCATTTAATATGTGTAATTTCCTGGAGAACATGTTTAAAATGTAAATACTTGGGCCCTTACTCAGAGATTCTGATTCAGCAGAAGTCTCTTGTGTGGCCAGGCACCCTCCTGATGTGGCTGCTCCTTGCCACATATGGAGAAAACCTGGGGGGCCGTTCTCATCTGGTGCTTGGGCTGTCACTGGATATGGCCTTGTTGACTCACCTGCCACTAGTTCTTCCTTTTTCTAATCCATGTTTTATACTGTGGTCAAGGTGGTCTCCCCAAACACTGCTTCTGCTGTCTTACCTCCCTGCTCAAGATCTTAGTAGTTACCTGACCTCTGCAGGATAGAGCCCTAACTCATCAGTTTGGTATTCAAAAGACTCCCACACTGGCATCCCCGAAGTCCCTTTTTACCTGTTTCTCACCCTAGTCCTGAGCAAAGGCAGTGAGTGACAGACTCTTGTCCATCAAATTCTTATTTTCACATCTGGATTTTGCAACTACTGTCTACCCTCCTATGAGCACCAGAATCTTCACCTTGAAAACTGGGACAGTGACTAATAAGAGGGTCATGGCGGCATTTTGTCAATATGCTTGCTCCAAATGTATAGTCATGAGAAAACACAAATCACACCCAAACTGAGAGACAGTCTTCAAAATAACTGACAAGTACTCTTCAAAAGTGTCCAGTCATGAATGAGAAGGGGGACTGAGGGGCAGTGATGGGAGGAGATCAAAGAGACATGATCGTGAGATGCAAGCTCTCGTCCTGGATTGATCCTGGACCAGAAAAGGGGACATTAGTAGAAAGGTGGTGAAATTTGCATAAGGTATGTTTTTTGGTTATTAATATTGTACCCATGTCAATTTCCTGTCTTACTAATTATACTGTGTATATTAGGGGAAGCAGTGTGAGAGGGACAAAAGGAAATTCTCTGTGCCTTTTTTGTGACTTCTATGTAAGTCTAAATTTAGTTCAAAATAAAATGTTAAAGTAATATCTATAGGGTTGTAAGAAATTCTAAAATGAGAGCTAACATTCTGAGGGCATTTCTTAAGTGCCAGCCACAGGGCACTTTACATGCATTCAATCATTACAGCAGCCTGTGTAGTAGGTATGCTTTTCTCAGGTACAGTGCCTGGCAGTGAAGTAAGAGCTCCCTGAGCCCCAGCCAGCAAACTTTTTTCTCTTCACTGCCTTCCAAATGTGTTCATTTTTAGAGTTTTTACAAAGCCCGTGGGGCTCTTATTGCTACTCTGGATTTCCGGAACTCCTGTTGCCTGCAGCATTCATTCAGCACTAATTTTGTGCAACTTGGTATTGTTTTCTTTTTATGTCTTGTTATCCCAGTTAGAAATAAACTTTTTCTTTTTTAAATTATAAATTTCTTGGTTAATGAAATTATATATGTTTCATGTGTTCAATTCTATAATACGTCACCTGTATATTGCATTGTGTGACCACTACCCAAAGTCAAATCTCCTTCCACCACCAGGTACCTTTACCCTTTACTACATCTCTCTCCTTTTCCCTCTGGTAACCTCCATACTGTTGTCTATGTCTAAGAGTTTTTGTTTGTCTTGTTTGTTCACTTATTGCTTTCAGTTTTATATCCTACATTTGGGTGAAATCATATGGTTCTTGAATTTTTCTGTTTGACTTATTTCCGTTAGCATGATAGTCTCAAGATCTATCCATGTCTCTGTAAATGGCGGTACTTCATCTTTTCTTATGGCTGAGAAGTATTCCATTGCATATTTATGTACCGCGTCTTTCTCCAATCATCTATCCGAGGACATTTTTGTTGTTTCCATATCTTGGCCACTGAATAATGTTACAATGTCATAGGGGTTTATATGTCTTTACAAATAAATGGTTTCAAATTTTTGGGGTAGATACTTATACAAGAACTAGTATAAGTATCTAGTAAATAGTTGGCCACTTATTTTATGGTGTTGCTATCAGGAATAGCTGAATTAGGTAGAACAGCGTAATATGTAGATAGCTTTTAGTTCTCCTTGGATGGTCTCAGTTAATACTTGTTTTCCTGGTGACCCAAGTTGGTTTAATTTGTCCCAAACAATAGAGACTTAAGCTTTGGATGATAAATTATGCAGTCATGTTAGGGTTAGGTGATGTTCTCATTGTACTTCAGACAAACCTTTGAGATTTGGGCCACTAAGCAGAATTTTCAAGGGTACTAGACCAGCGCTAATATTTCTTCCAAGGAAAAGTATAAATTAGAGCACATTTTCAGGGCCCTTCTGGCTTAGTCTGACTGGTAAAATAAGTGTGTGGCACAGACTTTGGAGTGCAGTAGATTTAGGATTAAGTCCCAGGACAGCTCCTAAGTGAGCAGACATGGTATAGAAAATAAATAACCTCTTCCGTAAAATAGACATTATAACAACTGACTTGCAGAAGTATTATTTAAAAAGTGATAGCAAATTGCTTGGTCCAAATTCAGTGCTGTGCAGCTGCCATGATCACTGTTGTCATTTGTTGTTGCCATTGCTGCCATCATCACTCCCTGGGAGCAAAGAGAACATTTCACTTTGCCATGGGCCGCTTCATCACACTGAGGGCAAATAGATTATGCCATGTCGGTGTACACAGTTTCCACTCACTTAAGCCATATGTGCTTTGGCGTTTGCTGCCTCTTTTCTTGCCCACAGAATGGACTTGTTGAAAACTTGTTTTCACTCAAAACTGGGACCCTCCCTGCAGAGGGACTGGTAGCACCTATATATCTCTCCTCTCTCACTGGCTGTTCCTTTGCTGCTTCCTTGTTGTCTGGTGATTTCCAGTCAAGTTAAAGTCCATTTGAATAATTTCAGGGATGTGGCACACCCAAGGTGCGAGACAGTCAGCAGCACACTTCACCTGTGCCCTCGCTTTGTCACTCTGAGTGTGGTCAGATCACCAGTTAGACAACGGAGTGAGCAAGTCAGGATATTTGAAGAAAGCGTGAGATTTAGGCATGAATCATTGGAACCTATGGAGAAAGAGATTTTTGCTTAATGTTTTATGGAGAGTCCATGTGAGCCACCATAAGCCTCGGGCAATTAAATAGTCACACAAGCATTTCTCTCTGGATCAACACAAGAGTAAGAAATGCCATGTTAAGGTATAGATAGAGAATAAAAAAAAACAACCCACAAATATTAAGATCCAGAACCTGCTTTGAAGGAGTTTACATCATAGCTGGAAAGAGAAAATGAAAACACACAACAATAATAATTTTTTAAAATTTGAGCTGCAGGAGAAATAAGCGTAAATGAGAAGTGGTTAGAATAGGTATTTAAAAGCTCCCTTTACATGTGGTTTTTACCTGTGATTTAAGAAATGCTCACATATGCTGGTGGGAATGTAAGAGGGTGCAGCCACTCTGGAAAACTGTATTGGCAGCTCCTTAAAAAATGAAGCATAGAATTATCATATGATTCAGTAATTTCATTGGGGGCATATGCACAAAAGAATCGAAAGCAGGGCTTTGCGTAGATATTTGTACACCTGTGTTCATAGCAACATTATTCAAAAGATTCAAAGGGAGGAAATAACCCATATGTGCATCGATGGATGAATGGACTTTAAAAATGTGGTCTTTACTCACAATGGAATATTATTCAGCCTTAGGAAGGAAAGAAACTGATACATGCTACAACACGAGTGAAACTCGAGACGTTATGCTAAGAGAAGTACGCCAGACCCAGAAGAACAAGTATTCTACGGTTCCACTTACATGAGATACCTAGAGTGGTCGGATTCACAGAGACAGACAGTAGACTATGAGGAATGGGAAATTATTATGTAATGAATATAAATTTCAATTTGGGAAAATGAAAAATTCTGGGGATGGATGGTGGTAATGATTGCACAGCAATGTGGTAATACTTAATGCCACCAAATCACACACTTAGAAATGGTTAAAATGGTACATTTTATGTTATGTATACTTTATCACAATAACCTCCCCCAGGCATTTCACATTAAAAAATACATGCATATACAACTAGTTTTTTCCTTGAATAAATAGATCCTTTTATAAAATATAGTTGAAATGAAAAAGTATTTCCTCCAATGCAGTCACACATTCCTGTGGGAATCCTGTTGTAGCTCATTAGATTACAATGTGAAGTCAGGGAGTGGTTACCAGGATGGGGGATAAAGGAATCTTGGGAATTTTAGCCTCGAAAACCCCAACCTGGAAGTGATAAGGTATAAAGTGCAGCACTTTCATCGATATTTATTTATGGCTTCATTTGTGGATTCATGGCATTCCGAGTATGTGGAAAAGAATGGGCAAAGGCATACAGGCAAGAATAAGTATGTAGGGGGGAGCTGAAGAGGGTCAGGCGGTTGAATTAGGAATGGTAAAGAAACCATCCTGATTGGAGGAGAGAGTATATTAGAATGAGTACCAGTGAGACAAAATAATGTGTTGGGTGAGGTCAGACTGTGGAGGGAGTTCAGGTTTGGTGTGTAAGAATAGACATCCATGGCAGATTCTTATTCTGGGTTTATGTACATTGCATGTATCAAAATATAAGTCCTTTCCAACGGTGAGTTTATATTCTTCAGAAAAGAGAAAAAGATATGTCCTTCAGCTTTTAGAATTCTACCTCCCTTTTATAATGGCTCTGCTGTATGCAAAGATTCTTTAAAATGCACAGCTTCCTGTAGGAGACAATGAAGCCATTGCAAAGAAGGCAATTTACATTTGCACAGCACACGATGACTACACTCCAGGGATCTCCATAAATGACAACACTGATAACTAGGTCCTTGAAATCTATTCCTGTGACAAACTCCATACCATTTCTAGTTAACTGATTTGCTTTTCTTAATGACTGAGAGGAAGGTCACGATGTATTGACTCGTGGCGATATACATATAAATGTTTCCTTCACTTTTTTCTTCTGACATCATCAACTAGCTGGAGAACATGGAGACTTTGTGTTTGATTTGGAGAAGGCAGTGTGTTTACCAATGGCTGATGGGTGATTAAGAAATAATGTAACTTCAAAGAGCACGTGGAGAGAGGCCTAGATAAAGATTGCCTGGCTCTCTTATGATATTGTGGGAAGTTGACTTAGGTTGAATTTGAACAAGTCCTATTGGATAGGTCATTGAAAGTTAAGGATAAGCTTAAGTGTCTCTGGTGTTGTAAAAACACCGTCTACAATGGTGGTCCCTTGCACTGTTTAGGAGGCTGACTCTGTTGTCAGGATCCTGTAACAAAATTGCAAATCGCAGCATTAAAAAGTGCTTGCTCCTACTTCACAGGTTCTTCTGAAGCTCCTTTCAAATACTGCAGTTCATAAAGGTAGAGCGATCCATTCAAGTGTGATCAACAGATATGACTAACAAAGGGAAAGAAGGAGTTAAAACAACTATGTCTACACAGACAGGTCATATGGCAGTGAAAACGGCTACTAATTTTCAAGGGTCCCTGAGAGACAGGCTCAATCAGATTCTGCCTTTTTTTGGCTAATGAAAAGCTAACATGATTTATAATAGTGCAGAAAAGGGCCAAACTATGGTTTCCATTTCTAGCAAAGCCACACACAAAATTTAAGGAGTAGAAAGTGTCATTTGTCATGAAGCTTTCTGTGGAGCACAGCAAAAGGTGCTTTGCCAAAAAGCCAGGGTCAGCAGGGAGAACAGTCCCTGTATTGGCAGACTGCGGTGTGGAGGCAGCCCTGCACTTTGCCGGGAGGTAGCAGCTTCCTGTCCAGCTCCCGAAGGGCGGCTGGTCTGCTCTCAGATGTGCCATGAATGTGAACTACACAGTGGATTCTACACTTTTGGTATCAAAAAATGTAGAGTATCTTTGATAATTTTCTATATTGATTTCATTGAAATGAGAGTATTTTTTGAATACCCTGGGTTCCTGACCTTTTTAACACATCGACTAGTGCATTCCAATGACCTATGTGGCTTGCATTGTGTTTCCAATGGGCAGCACTAGGGTAGTTAAGCGGTTGTGTGCTGACTTTAAACACAGATATTTTTCACTGATGCATCTCGTTCTGCTAGCACAGACATAATAAATTGAAATTTAGTTAAGAAACAGGAATCAAGCTCTTTAACCCCTAAATTATTGCCTTGAAGAATGAACTGTTTTATCTTACAAGGGTTTAAAAAAAAATACCCAGTGCAGTTATCTTTTATACAATTTCTGTTGCATGTGTTTAATTATTTTTTTCAGTGTGCTATCATAATGATAACTTTCTATTCTTTGGAAGAATTAGATCAGATGATTAAATCCCCTTCTGAGCATTTAGAAGGGGGCAGCGAAAGAAAGCTGATTTGAATACAGGGAATAAACAGTAATTAAACTGTAAATGTTGATTTTCTTTTGAAGTCCACTGGCGTGTTTGGTGTGAATAAAGACAGCACTGTCAGTTATTTTTCCTGCTGCTGCAGCTATGGCACATGAGCACCGTGGAAGGCTATGTGAAATTGGGGAGTTTCCCAGGCTGCTGAACTGAAACCTCCTTTGTTTATATTAAAGCACGGATATTTTTTTCCCCTCAAACAGGACACAGTGATTTCAGATACTCAGAGAGGTTTTCTTTTCCTTTCTTTTTTTTTTTTTTTAGACCCATCGACTTCACTTTTATCTGGAGAGGGGCTTTTAAAATCTGCAAAATGTGGCTTCTTTACTGAAAACTGAAAAGGGCTTCTTTCACTGTGCATTTTGGGGAAAATTTTAAATAGTAGTTCTCAACCTTGGCTGTTTATTAGACTTATCTGGGGAGCTTTTAAAACCCCAGGATCCAGACGACACTCCAGAGCAATTATATTAGATACGCGCCCCAAGGGAATCCAATACATAGATGAGACCCGTGGTTGCCCTAACAGTCTAAGGCACACCTGGGTTCACCAGGCTTTCCAGTCCAACTCAAGGAACCTGGCTGGCAGCATGTGGATGAGTGACTAACTAATGAGTGAATGAGTGAAGTGACTAGCTGGCTTTTTTCCTCAGTGGAAAATCAGTGCCTACGCATAGGCCCACTCTGCTGCACTTAGCGATGTGTACATTCTCATGCTCTAACATGAGCACCAAAGGGACTTCGATGGTTATAAACTGTCACACGTTCAACACAGGCATACCTCTCTTTTTACTGTGCTCCGTTTTTATGTACTTCACAGGTGTTGCAGTTTGTTTGTTTTTTTTTTACAAACTAAAGGCAAGACCCTCCACCAGCAAAAAGATTATGAGCGTCTTTATTGTGATACTTTATTGCAGTGGTTTGGAACTGAACAGCAATATCTGCAAGGCTTGCAATTAATTGGGCTTGCGTTATGCAGGGTAGGTGATGTGGGTTAGTGGTCTCTTAAAACAGCCACACACACAACACACACACACACAAAGCCGGTGGGGTATCCACTGCTAATGTACTTTCACAGGGTATTTATCACAATATCGACAGTTTCAGCTGGGTTCTAAAGAGAACATTTTCAGCAGGGTGAGTATGGCAGGGATTGTGCTGAATTATTCTGGGCTAGGTTGGGCATTACTGTCTTTGCAAATTGTAATTGTTATGATGTAAAACACATTTTTCCATTGTGAAACTGGTCCTTGGGCATCTGGTTCTATTGCATTCAAGGCCTTCAGAAGGTGTCATGTGATGAAAATATTTTGCAAGCTATCAAGCACAAGCAAAGTAAGCTAATGAATTATATACATTTTGTGAAGTTTGGAGTTTTGATATTTAAAATCAATGTCAAATGAGATATTCCTATTGTGGGGAGTCAAGAAAGGTGATTTTTTTCTGGGATTGCTCTGGTGGAAGTGCGATGGGCTTTTTTTAGTAATTTCAAAATAGATGGAGGGTAGAGTATAGAAAACCTTGAAACAGAGGCAATTCGTTGTTGGCTATTTTATTATCAACAGCTCTGAGAGGTTCATTCATTCATTCATTCATTCATTCATTCATTCATTCAACAAGAATCCATTGATGATTTACTAGGTGTCTAAGGTTCTAGGTGCTAGGGATATAGCAGTAAACGAAGCAGAACACCAAAAAACAACCCTGCTCTTAACACATTGTGTACCGCTCACGAGTTTTCGCGTGTTTCACACGCCATCTGTTATGGATCTTAGATGTCAACACACTGTCTTGTCCACATCGAATGAAGTGATCTCATTGGTGGAAACCGTGCAGGTCAATCTATGAAAAACTATATAATTGCACGAACCCATAAAGCATTGCAGTTATATTGTATTTTGGTCATTTGAATAGTCTTCATCTTCAAGTTCCTGGAACTTTTAGAAATGCCCCCTCTCAGAAAAAGAAAGGAAACCAATGAAACTGATACACTTCCGGAAGTATTTAATGATAATTTATCAGATATTCCTAGTGAGATCGAAGATGCGGATGACTGTTTTTACAATTCCGGAGACGATCTGTAGTTGTGATGATTTAAATAATGTGCAGTTTGCCCAAAAACATGCGATCCCGGGCGTATGTCTTAGAGATTTCTATGCGGTACGCAATGTGTTAAGAAGTTGACATCCTGGTTGGGAGAGACCAACAATACATAAGTTTTATAAAAAACAATAAAGTGAAAGAGAGTAAAAAGAACCAGATTATAATTTTTCATGTAACTAGTGCCCACCTTCCCAAGGTGACATTTGAGCAAAATGTTGTAGGTGAGGGAGTGAGTCACACAAATATCAGAGAAGGGTATCCAGACAGCAGGAATGAGTATTCCAAAAGACTTGAGCTGGGTTACACCTGGGCTTGCCAGGGAATACCCAGGGATTATGACTTTTTGTTAAACAACATAATTTTAAAACATAAGTATCTGCCATGCAATATTTGGGGGCATACTTATAAAAAAAAGTGTCCTATAGTTTTAGTTCCTAATTCTGGCAACCTAGGTATACCTAGCGTATATGATGGAGAGAGAGGAAGCCAGTAGGTGGGGTGGAATAAGGAGGGCAAAGTAGAAACAGGTGAAGTAAGAGAGATGCTTGGGGTCAGAGTGGGCAGGAATCGAAGGCCACTGAAAGAACTTGAGCTTTTACTCCAATGGAGAATGGACATCATTGGAGGGTTGGCGTAGAGAAGTGCTATGTATGACTCTTTTTTTTTTTAAAAATCATTTTATTTATTTACTTTTTAAAAAGACAGGGAGAGAAACATCAATGTGCGGTTGCCTCTCACATACCCCCTACTGGGGACCTAGCCTGCAACGGGGACATGTGCCCTGACTGGGAATCGAACCAGCAACCTTTTGGTTCAAAGACCAGCACTCAATCCACTGAGCCACACCAGCCAGGGCTGTCTGACTTTTCTTAAAGTTTAACAGTTCCAGTCAGCCTGCTGTGTTATGTGTTGGAGGACAAGAGCAGAAGTACAGAGACCAGTTAGGAGGCTCTTGCAAAAACCCAGGTGAGAGATAATGGAGGTGGTAAGAGCCTGTAATGGTGCATCAACTGCATTTGCTGATACAGGGTGTGAGCAAAAAAGTAGGGACCGAGGAAGGATGATAGTGCTGTTAAATGAAAGGAGGAAGCTTTGGGTGGAGCAGGAGTTTTCTCGAGCAGGGGAGGGGAGCAATATGAGTTTATTTTGGATGTGTTCAGTCAGAGATGTTTACAGGATAGCCAAGTGGCAGTGTCAGGCCAGCAGTTAGAGATGCCTCGTCAAGCAGTGAAACCTGGAACAGTATCCTTCCACCCAAGTAAAAAAGGAAATGAAAGCAAGGGTGAAGGATGGGCGAGAAGGCTGTTTAGGAAAAGGGGATAGCCCTTTTCAGAGCCCTGCTTTTGGGGCCTTTATTGAAGACTGTGACTGTCTGAGGGAGCTGATAACTAAGGGCAGCTGCCAGTGTGTGGCAAGCTCTTGAATCCCAGGGGAAGACAGGCTATCAGAGCCCTCAGATGACAGATGGAAGAGCTGAGCTGGATGTCACGTCTGGGTGCTTCCAGCTGCCAAGACCTAGCTGAGTCACTGAATGCCACCACCTCTCAGTTACCCTCCCTCCGTCTTCTGTAATGTGGACAGGTTAACCCTTTCTTGCCACTTCCCCTCAGAACAGAGCTGTGAGAAAAAATATTACCCTACAGATTACCCCAGACCCCCCAAAAAAAATCTATGAAGGGGTGAAACAAACCCTTATTAGTAGCTTATTGTTCACAGCCAGTCTTTATTCCTCTGCTGTGATGTTAAGGAGGCTCTTCCCATCTGAAGCTCACAGGGCACAGCCTCCGGCTTGGTCTCCAGGGGCCTGCTCCTTTCCTCAGGGTCTTAAGGACACTCCTGATTCTCCCTTTCAGAGCTGAGGTGGCTGCCGATGTTATCATTTCATCTCTCCCACCCGCTAGAACTTGGCTCCTCCTCAAGGCACTTTCCCATTTTCCCACAGTTTCCTTCTTGAATTTTTTCCTGTTAGCTTCTGTGTTTCTCCGCCCATTCTCTGTAGATTCTGTGAGAACTTGGCAATTTTCTCTTTGGCTTGTTTCCTTACTTAGTCCTCCCCCATTTTATTTCTTATGGCTTGTGATATACTCAGATTTGGTTTGCATTTTTGTTCTATCTGACTCTGATCCATAAGGCTCAGAATGAAGGGTTTCCTGTTTTGTTTTGTTTTTTTTAACCTTCATTATGTTACTTGTGGGTTTCTCAGATTCATTCAGATATCAATTATATATCACTGATAATGAAACTCAATTTGGGCAAGTTTTGGTAAGTCTTCTGTGCCAAGTT
>VMDR010011634.1:0-28040 GCA_007922815.1 Macrotus californicus | reverse complement strand
TACAAGTTGAAGAACACAAGTCAATACTTTCCTTATAAACAGGGCAACATGTGACATCTTTACCAAATGTGATGGCATTGGCACATTCAGAAAGGAGCCTGCCAGTGGTCAGGACAAACACCTGATGTAAACAAACCACTGTTCCAGACTAACTGGTTCTTCTGAACCAGCTGTAACTGTGCAATTTTTATCACTAGAATCGCCACAGAATGGAGAACACTGAAACATTTGGTTATTCATCTGGATAACTATCCACTAGCTTCCATCACAGACCAACTCTGTGAAATCTCAAGGGTTTTTTTACACCACACAAATTTGTTTCCCGTTCACACAAAATGATGTGGTGAGTCAGTGAGCAAGAATTCTCTTCCACTCAGACACCCCAGGTTCCTCCACCTTGTGATGCTGCCACACCGACCCGTGGCTTCCAAAGTCAGTGCACAGGGGATAGAAGAGCTGCTGGAGTCGTCCTGGATCCCACCAATCCCGGACACTTCTGCTTACCTTTCACAAGGACTTGACACATGTCCCTAACCTGACTGCCAGAAAGAGTAGAAAATGTAGGGAAGCCCGTCAATCGTTTTGTGACTCTGTAGTCCAAGTACCTATAGGGATTTCTATCCGACAACGCACATTATGTAACTGTTGGTGCCGCTGACCCATGGCCTGACTCTGGACTTCTTTTCTTCACTTACCAGCTCTATCACACTCTCTCCGATCTCGGATCTGGTGTTCAGGAGGGACAATCTGATTGGCTTTTTGGTCATCTTTGTCTGTCTGAGCAGAGGCTTTGTTCAAAGCCACGTGAAACACACTGGCCCGCCTGCTTGTGTGTCCACCAGGCAGACTGCTTGTTGCACACCTGTTGTAGCCAGCTATGGAAAAGAGCTTGGGAATAAATTGCACTGGAATTTGGAAATAAAATAAATAAATGTAGGGTGTGGCAAAAGTAGGTTTGCAGTTGTGAGTACACAAAAGTGTTACTTATTAGTGTAACTTGTATTGTTACTTATTAATTATTGTATTACTTTCCAGAAGAACAACTGTAAACATACTTTTGCCCCACCATGTAAATTTGGCAGAATTATTTTGAATAGTGAAGATTTTAAAACATATCCAACAATGTCTTCATTGTTATTCTATTGTTATAATATCAGCCTGGGATTTAATGCTTTTGTTCTTTTATTGGTTAAAAATAACACTTCTGTCAAGTTGCTTGTCTTTGCAGACTTATTATTGCAATTATTAGAGTGTTATGGAACACAAATGTATCCACATGATAGAAATATTAGCTAAAATGCACATTACATTATATTATATAAATTTTTAATCTTCAATTACATACTAAAATATTTTTATCTAATATGCTAATAATGCAAAAGATGATTGTTATTACAGAATGCAATTACAGAATTGCAAAATCAAAATTTGTCAAGGTTTTGTAAAGAACTCTGGCTTTATTTTTTCAAGCTATTCAAGTAATATGAATCAAGAGTAGCTGTTATAATTATTAGTCCACAGACTAAGGTATACAAAAATATAACTTCATTTCAATAGCTGAATTTAATTTTTATTTTATATCTCCATGCCACTGATTAGAAGAAACTTAATTTTGCTCAATTTCAAGCCTCCCTGTATGTGTCCAAGGTTGCATCTAAGATTCAAGGCGATTGTGTAGTATCAGGGCATTTAAAGGAGTCTAATCCTGCCCTCTGTCTATGTCCCCCCTGGCTTTCATGAGATGCTAATTGTGGCAGAGATCACCACTAATCCATTTTTTATTTTTTTAGTCAAAAAACCACCTTATCTTTAGCTGGACACATGACTGCCCACCTAGTGACTACATTTCCTAGGCTCTCCTAAAGCCAGGTGTGGACAGGTGCTCAAGTGCTGGCCAGTGTGTAGTGAATGAGTGTGATGAGTCAACTTCTGGGGCATGCCCTCAGCTATCCATGCTCCTTTTTTTCTTTCTCCTTGGCTGAAATGAAGATCCGGTGATGGCGAGCCAGCTCTTCTTCTGTGAAGGCAGGAGGGCAAAATTCTGAGGAGTGGAGGATCAACAAGATACAAGGAACCTGGGTTCCTGCATGACCTGGAGGAGCAGAGCAACTCTAGTACCCTGGATGGTGTTCACTGCACCGAACTTCCATGTGGTGGAACTGAGTGTTCCTATGTTAAGACTGTTATTTTGGGCTCTGTGAAAACAGCTGAACCAGTATCTTGAAGGGTACACCTACTTTCTGAGGTAGCTCCTGCGGCATCCTTCCTTGTTTCTGATTGCCAAGTCTTTCAGTCTGTTCCTTCTCCTCTCCTTGCTCGTGTTGCTCTCTGTGTTGGTAAAATTCGAATGTTTGACCCCCAAATGCACTATGAGAAACTGTTTCTGTGCTTGTCTCACATTCCTGGCATCATTCTGCTGTCACCATGCCACTTTGTGGCTTTGGGAACTCTGTGAGACTTTTATTGGACAAGCTGCCTAGACATACCATGCAGATTTTCCATCTACTTCTACACAGCTGGACCCAAGGATCTAGAGTCCTACAGCTCCCAGATTCCACCTGGAGAGGGGGTAACATGTTACGCTGTAGAATCCCCAAACGCATCCAGGGATTCTTTTACTCCTCCCTCTGACCAGAGGACTCGGTTTAGGATCAGACTCAAGGGTCCTTTTCAAGATCCCAAATCTCCCTATTCCGCCCCATCAGACAAAAACCGTTCAGTCTTGAGAACAGAGGAAGCTCTGTTCTAACACGCCAGGTTTTCCTTCTAAACTTTTTGACTTAATGCCTGGGTTTAAGCTTTAAAAATACTCTGTTTTCTGGATTCTGTGATGTCATTCCTTCTCTGAGCCAGTTAAGGCAGAATATACCTCACGAGAATGAGGGTGGTGGGAACTAGAATAACGTAGATGGATGGAAGTGTCTCGTTCCATTTCAAAATGTCATCTGTCATTTAACCAGCAGCCCATATTGCCAGATACTTGTTTTCCAGGAGTTTCTTGAGTCAATAAATAAGAATTATTTGTCATAGTGCAGTGGACAGTTCATTGGATTGAAATTTAGGTTTAGAAGTTTGTGTACTAGTCCTAGCTTTTCTCTCTTTTTTTAGAAGCATAACTTCTATGTCAATAGTAAAGTACAATTCTGAATGTTTGTCTCCTTTACCTGTGGACTTTGGTTCTGTTGATTGTGTAACGTTGGGAAGCTGACCTGGATTTCACGATTCAGTTTTTAGTCTATATTTTCATAGCACTTTGTACTTCAGATACAGGGAATATATGTGGAGTAGTAATAATAGTTAATATTTAACTAACATTTCTAAATGCCAAGTATTATTTCTAGTGCTTTACATGTAATAATTCATGTGTGACTCATTTACTAGGTAGATACTGATATATAATCCAAAGTAGAGCTAGGATTTAAACCTACACAATCTGGTTTCAAGGCCGGTGCTCTTAATTATTAAGCTAGACAATCTCTTATAACAGGAAATAATTTGAAGGAAAGGAGTAAGAAATGTGTTGTAATTATTGGAGTACTTTCCTAGCTTGATTTATAAGTACCATCTTTCAAAAGTAAACTGACTCAATTCTTCCTAAAGTATCCCAAATTTCAGGGCTGCTGAGGAATAGCTGAATGGATGTTCAGAGTACAGTTATTTACATTATTAAGCTATTAATTTTTATAAAGTGAAAACTAAATATTTAAGCTGCCTCCTTTCAAAAATGAGTTTAGGTCAGAAATCAAACAAGCAACTTGATTTTAGTTTCCACTTAGAAATAATAATTCAAATAGTACTAATTAAGTAATAATCAAGGAAGGGTGTCCTTAGCTTTTTTGAGTTTTGCTCATTGAAAACATGTGTGTCTGGGCCCAACTGTGTTAATTGAAATATAATTACATGATAAATCTTTGTCACCATCTAGTGTCAGTAAAGAACATTGCAATAATATTGCTTTTTTTTTGATCCTTCCTCTGGCAGCTTCCTTCTGTATCTGTGTCAATATTAACCGGCACTCCCCCAAAGTACTGTCTGATTCTTTTACCAGCACCCATGGATTCTGTAGACTGTCTTAATGTTTGGATTTCAGAGAAATATTTCATTTCATGACATTTATCACTTCTAAGGCATGGTCTCTTTTATGGGAATGCTCTCAGGGGACTGTAAGAAATTTTATCTAAATTAGAGACGGTGTCTAAATCCTTGGAATGTGCTCACACCTAAAGATCCCTTTACTTTAGTTCCAAGATGCTAAACATGGGGAAAATCATTATGAAATGTTTTAGACATTCAGAAGAACATAAATAATATACCAAATATTTAGGTAGCAACTCATCGTATTAGTTATCTATTGCTACATAACAAATTGTCTCAAAATGCAGTAGCTGAAGCAGCAAATGTTTATATCTCACAGTTTCTGAAGGTCAGGAATCAGGGGGTGGCTTAGCTGGGTGGTTGTGGCTCAGGGTCTCTCAGGAGGCTATAGGCAAGCCGTAGGCTGGCGCTGCACTCATCTCAAGCCCGGCAGGGGTTGGAGAATCTGCTCAGAGCTTGATGTGTTATTGGCAGGCTTCGCTTCTTTGCTGGCTGCTGGCCAGAGGCTCAGTTCCTTCCAGACGTAGGCCTCTTCACAGGACTTGCTTCCCCCAGAGCACGAGAGGAGACAGAGCATGGGGGAGAGAAAAAGAAGGAGAGGGTCGGATGGAGGAAGGGAGGGAGAGGGAAGTTACAGCCTTTTTTTAGAACCTAATCTCAGAAGTAACATTTCAGCTCTACCATATGTTATTGGTCACACAAACTGGTACCATGTGGCAGGGTGCTACACGAGGGTGTGAATAACTGGAGGCAGCAATCACTGGGGCCATCTTGAAGGCTGGCTACTACACCCACCGACACACTTTACAAAATAGTAACATTTTGCCCCATTTGTGTAACTGCCTCAGAGAATGAGTTTAGTCCAGGGCTAAACTCTGAGAGATACAAATGGGAAACAACTTTTCCTCCCAAAATGGCTTTCAACCACGCTCTGCCATATTCCTCTTCCTTGTTCTGTGACAGACGCCTCTGGTAGATCTTACAGCTTTTCGCTCACATTCAGCTGTACCCTTCAAGAGCCCCATTTTCAGATGTGAAAAAGCTTAAATGCAGCTCACATATGTCCTTAACTCTTCTTACTGCCGACTCTATGAGGAAGGAGACCATTCGTCTGCCAATAAATTTTCTCTTTTTTAAAAGTCTTTTTTATTGATTATGTTATTACAGTTTTTCCATTTTTTCCTCCTTTATCCCCCTTCTACCCTGTCCCCCCACAATGTCAATAAATTTTCTGACTCTTCTTCCCACACAGGCGTACATCTCTTAAATTCTAAGGGACCTCACAACTTGCAACCAGGGGGGCAATGGGCAGTGGCAGCTTGTCCCGGGCTAACCCCCTGAACCTGTCTCCAAGGCCTCCTTTTCTCTGAGTTTCCAGTGAGCCAAAGCAGCTCCACCTAGCATCTTGCCTGTTGCTTCTTCTGTTCTAAGCCCTTCCTTGTTTCACTGTCCTCAGCTTTAATAAATGTACTTTCAAAAAATTTCTTTCTGACTCTTTTTTGCCTCTTACCTGCTTTCTAATTGCTCTAGCATGGGGTCCAGCACATGGATTAAAGAGCATCAAATACAAAAATCCTTTGTATTTAGATAGTACTGTGTATCCTCTGTGGGCTAATACTGGCTGGTCCTTATTCCTGCCATTAATCTAAGCATCCAAGCGCAGGTACATCTGGTGGGCATGTAGATTATTCAGAGAACCCATGAATGGGACTTTATACAGTTCAAGTCATTTGCCAGTCAGCTTCTTGAAATCTGCTCTCAGCTTTTGCTCCACATCTTCGGGACTTTATCCTACATGATCTCTTCCTGCCCGGGACCCCCTGGCTTTAGGAAGCAGTGGTCTTGGGTGGCAGGGTCTCTGCAAGAGGGCTCATGCCTAACCTATATTTTATTTTATTATTTTATTTTTTTAATCCTCACCTGAGGAGGATGTTTATTGATTTTTAGAGAGAAAGGAAGGGAGGGGAGAGTGAGGGCGAGAGCGAGAGTGAGAGCAAGAGAGAGAGAGAGAGAGAGAGAGAGAGAGAGAGAGACATTGTTGTGAGAGAGGAACATTGATTGGCTACCTCCCTGACTGGGGATTGAACCCACAACCTAAATATGTGCCCTAATTGGGGATTGAACCTGCAACCTTTTGTTGTATGGGATGACACTCCAACCAGCTGAACCACTTGTTCAGGGCACCTGGTCTATCTTTTACATCCCTGCAGATCCTTTTTTGTCAATGGGAAAACATCATGCATCCTTTTCCTGCTAAAAGGTTAGCCATCTAATAAGCCCTTTCTCTCCCCCTGTAACTGTGTGCTATTCCAGCCAATCTCCTGCCTTTGGAATTCTCCAGAAAATCCTTTGTATTTAGGATTGTCTTTAGAAAAACTTGATGTGAATCCAGGCTGACAGCAATTGATAAAGCTCCATTGACAATAAACATGTCTCAATTTCAGTGATATCAAAATATGAAAAAAATATATCACAGAAACAACAAAATGCAATCACTGCCTGAGGAAGAACAGATCAACATGCCTTAGAATTAAGTCTTCAGGCTTCAAAAACTATATCTAGGTAGGAAACAAAAAGAGACAGCCTTGTTAAAAGCAAATGGAAATTACAGGAGAGGTTCCTCCATTTACTCTTCTGTCTGCATTAGAAGTGCAATACACACTTTAGCAAAATGTCGCATTCTCACATGTCTCAGTGACATCATGGCTAGCCCAAGCTTCTTGAACTCAGGAGGTTAATGTTGTTCACTACAATATCCTAGTTCCTAGCACAGTGCTTGGTGTAGAACGTGCGTGTTAGTTTGCTTAGACTGTCACAACAAGATACCACAGACTGTGTGGCTTAAACAACAGAAATTTATTTTCCCATAGTTCTAGAGGTCAGAAGTCAAGATCAAGGTGCTAGCAAGGTAATTTCTTGTAAGACCTCTCTTCTTGTCTTGTAGGTGGCTGCCTTCTCACTGTGTCCTCACGTGGCCTTTCCTCTGTGTGCGCATGGAAAAAGAGACTTCAGTTGCTTTTCTTATAAGGACACCAGTCCCATTGGATCATGACCTTATTTAACTCTAATTGCCTCCTTACAGGCCCTATTTCCAAAGCAGTTGCATTGGGTGTTAGAGTTTCAACATATGAATTTTGAGTGGAGGGGGGGCACAATTCAGTCCCTAGGAGTATGTCTTCAGTAAGTATTTGTTAAGTTAACATCATTTATTTCCATAGATCCCCATATTTCTCATGGTCATATTCCCTCATTGCAGTGATTTTCAACTGGTGTGCTACAAAAGGCACACTGGTGTGCTGCAAGAATTTTTAAAACATGCAGTACCTGACTATTTAGTCAGGGGCATTGACCTCTTTTTCCTTAAATTGTCAAATAAGAAGGGAACATCAGCCAACACAACAATAACCATCAGTTGTGAATACCCTGCCTTGAACCACAAATATATAGGTCATATAATAGAGTTGCATCTTATTGGTCATGTCGCATAATAAAGTTGCATCTGATTGGTTAATTCTTGGCTCCAGAAATCCTTATATACAAGTCCAGGCACCTGATGTTTTACAAAGTCACTTTGGAGCAAACAGAGTAGGTAATTAACTGCTATTATTATTATTTTCTAAATCTATCAAAATTATACCTAATCTTTTGTCAGATTGACAAAAATATAATCTATATATTTTTGGTGTGCCTCAGATTTTTAGCAATTAGTTTATATGTGCCATGAGGTGGAAAAGGTTGAAAATTGCTGCCTTAACATAATTTAGAGCTGATCTTCAAGGCTCTCTTATGTCAGCATGAGTTTGATATTTTCCCTTTGTGGATCCCTTCTGAAGAAATTGATATCCCAAGTCTTCCAGGTACTCCCTTATATTGAATAATTTTGGGTGTATACAACATTCTTTCTAGAATGGCCAAAATGAAAACACAGAAATACATGGCCAGTGCTGGCAATGACGTGGGGCAGCAGGAGTGCCTATACACTGCTGCTGGGACTGTAGGTTGGTAAAACATTTGCAAACCCTTCGGCAGCATATCAAAGCCAAGCACATGCATACCCTATGACCTAAAAAGCCTACTCTTTGGTATTTATCCAATAGAAATACATCCATATGTTTACCAAAATGTTCAGAGCAGCACTATGCATAATAATCCCAGACTAGAAATTACAGAAAAGCCCATTAAAAATAAATGAATAAATAAATTTGTGGTATAGTCATGACTCAATGAACACAGCAATGAAAGGCAATGATCTGTGTCTGCTTGCAACCATATGGGTGGACCTTCTCAGTACAATGGTGAGTGACACCGTGATGTAGAGCGTGAGGGGGTGGCGGAAGCAGTTCACCCCCAGTATAGACAATCTGGGTGTCCACTGACTGAAGAGAGTCAAGACGAAAACTGAATAAATAATAAACAACAATAAAACCCGACTGAAATCAGTTTTTCTTTTTCATTATCACCACGTGCTACCATTCTAAGCAATATTAGTGGTAAAATATTCCTTCGAGCTGGGGCGGATCATTTGTTCCTCCCCTCTACCCTACCTCCCCATGACTGGAGGGAAAGAGGCCTGCCACAGAAGAGTATATACTATATGACTCTGTGTACATAAAGTACAGATATGGGCAAAACTGATCTATGCTGTTAGCAGTTAGGATAGTGGTTTTTTTTTTTTTTTTTAACTCTTTGGGGTAGTAATTGGAATGGAGCACATGGGGATTCTAGAGTCTGGAAATGTCCTGGATGCTGGTTACAAGGTTGTATTCATTATGAACATTCACTGAGCTGTATTCTTAGGATGTGTGCACTTCTCTGTATATTACACTTCAATAAAAACTTTTTAAGAAGCTGCAACATATTTTTTAAAAATTAGATATACTTAAGAATTATCATTCTGCCCAGGAATGTATTTCTGGTTTGATTTGGCAGGAAATCTTGCTGTCTGCTTTGAAGGAAATTTCCATCAGGATCACTCACCAGCCTATGAATGACACTTTTAGAATCAGCTCCTAAAAACTCAGCACAGACATTTATTGAGTTGACTGCCACATGAGAGAGGTACTGAGCTCTGATGGTAAGATAGAAGAGCTGCTTCTTTTGCTGAGAAGAAACGCTGATTTATGAAGCAGTTGAACGGCTTGAGACTTAATCACATGGAACTAGACATTTACCTTTAAACACGAATGGCAGATAACTTTTGTAATATCTCTCCTTTGCTGTTTCTGTGCGGTGTGAATTTTTTTTTGAGGTCACTAACTTTGCAGAAGAAAGCAGCGTTAGAGCAGGGAAGAATGAGAGTGAGTGAACGGAATAGACAGATGACAAAGAAAAAGCTGAGGAAAAGTAAGAGAGGAGAGAAGACATTGCTCCTTGTAGCCCCATCAATCAGAGAAGTTAAAGGCATTAAGCAAAGCAAGCCGTCATTCACTATCACTGAGTAGCAGAAAGGACCTCTCTTCACTCCAATAAAAAGTAGAGAGGATGTCACCTCAGGGTAAGGGGGTAATTTTTAAATTAAGTTCAGCCTTATGAAAAATCCATTTCTCCATACTTATCTTCTATACTCTCCTGTGAACTGGCAAAACTTCATCAGCGTCTGGGGTTGAGAGGGCCCTCTACTCCAGCCCAGGGGGTGGCTATAAATATCTCAAGTTTTGGGGGCCACTGGCATTCTCTGTTGCAGCTACTCATTCTGCTCTTGTAGCGCAAAGTAGCTACGGACAGTATGTCCATGAACGGGTGTGGCTGCGTGCCATAAAGCATTTGGACACGAAAATTTGAATTTCATATGACTTCTTGGGTCCCCAAACATTATTCTTGTTTTAATTCCTCCCCACTACAACAGCAGCCTAAGGCTCTATTTAAAGCCGGTGACATAAATATTGAATGTAAAAAAATTAGTTAAATTTAAGAAAATTAAACATTTCTAGGAGCAGTTATGTAGAAGCCAGAAATGATAGCAGCAGCTGGAAACTGTAGGGCAGGCTTGTAAGGCATTCCCAGGCTCTCATTTTGGTGTCTCTTCAAACTCCTGTTCTTCATCTACTTAAGATATCTTCAGTCGAAAACGTTTGTGGAAAAGGCAGAGGCCCCTCCGCCTCTTGGCTGTTATCAAGAGCACTTCTTCTCTAGCTTCAAACTTGCTCACCTCCCCCAACAAGTCAAACTCAGGCTAAATAGACTCTTCCCCCTCAACAGGCAGTTTGGAGACCATCTTTACACATCCTGGAGGGATCTTACTAACCATCTCCAAGTGACTTACTCATGTATTCCTCCCACTCATACGTCACTCCTCAGGGAAGGAATTTTGGTAAATACAACATTCTTTATCTGGTTACATTTCCTGCACTCTCTTAGTGCTCACCTGGCCCTTAATCTGGCTCAGTGTGCAGCAATCAGGTTACTAGTGGCCTTTGGCAAAAGGTCGATAAAAACCTGAGCTCTTGGGGAGGAGCGTGCAGTGTTTCTGATGTAGTCCTCTGTTCCAGCGTAGGGAGAGAGGGATCTCAGGTAGAGATGAAGATGCTCCGGAAGATGCTCTGTGAAGTACTGGGATAAACTGCTGTTTGGATGTCACAGAGGGGCCCTGGATTGGGTGAGAGAGGCATTCTCCGCACTCCTGTACAGTTCTTTTGTGCCTGAGATGTTGGAGGGTAGGCACAAATGCCACTCTGTCTGAGGGGAAGAGACTGACAATGGGCTTCAGAGGTGGGGTGAGGTGCCTTTGTGCAACTTTGCAGGTGAAGGAGGCCTACTCAACAAAACTCATGGAGGAGCTTGTAACCTGGGAATGCAACCTGGTAGTGGATCCCCCGAAACCACTGGTGTGGAGAGTGTGTGGTTATTAAGATTAGGAACACAGGCTGTGGTGTCAGATGCTCTACCACATACTAATAACCTTGGGCTGTTTCTTCATCTAGAAATAGAGATGATAATACCTACTACATAGGATTGTTGAAAGATTAAGTGAAATAATATGTGTAAAACATGTGGTGATTTAAAATATCAGAAGAGACATGAGTCAGTAACATATGAGATATTCCTGGCAATGTGTCCCCATTTGAATCTATAAAAAGTGGTCTGGCATTTAGACACATGAGTCACATATGTTTCCATGTGCCTTGGGTGGCCATGAAATTAAGTGATTTTTTCCCCTTTAAAAACCACATCCCTTTAATAGAAAACTACAGCAAACACCACGCAATATGTGAAAAGGACCACTTATTTATTATCACTACATGTCAAAAACCATCTGGACCATTTTCTTGTAGCAGATGTTTGCCAAATTAACTTTGGAAGCAGAGAATTCATGTAGGGTATTTCTGTTAGCACAATGAATGCAACTAGGACAGATACGGATAAATTTTTCAAAACAACATTAAGCCATATTACAGTCAGGTAAAAAAACCATGGTGACCGCACACATTCTTAGAATTTGCAGAGTGCTCAGGAAAGGTCAATGAACTATCTCTTAATCTAAAAGAAATTCATTTAGCAATGATCTGAAATTCAGAAGAGCTTAAAAAACTGGACCATGAAGATTTAAAAACATTTCACTCATGTTCTTCATGGTGATGGTAATTACTAAGTGTGATGCTGTGATTTATAATAAGAACTGTATATTTGGCCTTTTTCTCCTTCCTGGCACGGAACTCCTAGAACCCTTGAGATTTTTTTTGTGACAGAGCCATAAAAGTGTCTTCTTAATGATATGATTTTTGAAAATTTCCTAAGTAGGGGGGGCTAGTTGCCAGTGGACCCAACCCTGTGATTAGAGGGTTGGAACTTTCAGCAGCCCTACCGCTTTCCCAGGAGTGGGGAGGCCCTGGAGATCGACTTCAATGATGAATGGCCAATGATTTAACCAGTTGTGCCTAGGTAATGAAGCCTCCACAGAAACCCAAAGGATGGGGTTTGGAGAGCTTTGGGTTGGTGAACATGTGGAGGTCGGGGGAGAGTGGCGTGCTCTGAGAGAGCATGGAAGTTCCATGCCCCTTTCCGCCTCCCTTGTCTCACGCATCCCCTCCATCTGGCTGTTCTTCATTATACCTTTTTATAGTAAATCGGTAATCTAGTAAGTCAAAAGTTTCTCTGAGTTCTGTGAGCCACTCAAGCAAATTAATCAATCCAAAGAGGTGGGCATTGGAACCTACAATCTGTAATCAGTTGGTCAGAAGCACAGGTGACAACCTGGATTTGTGACTGGCATCTGAAGGTGGCAGTCTTGTAGAACGGAGCCCTTACCTTACAGAATCTGTTGCTAGCTTGAGGTAGACAGTGTCAGAATTGAGTTGAATTGTAGGACAACCAGCTGGTGTCAAGAGAACTGCCTGGTGTTGTCACCGGCATTGGAGTTATTGGGTTCCCAGGACAGAAATCAAGAGGAAACTCCAGAGACGTTTCTAGACAGATTTTATTAAGCTTATGTTCAAGCACAAGGGAGGCAACACACAGAAAAGAAAGGTTCTCTGAACTGACCCAGGGGCTGGCTCTGCTTGGCTGCTTTCAGAAGCTGGGGCAAAGCAGGACTGAGTGAAAAGGTGGGCTTTTTGAACAGGTAGGCTTGTATGTAAAGGTGGGCTTGGGAAGGGTTTGGGCAGTGGTGTTTTCCATGTCAGAGTGGGGTTACTTCCTCCTTTTGTGGGGCTGCTTGGCAACTATCCTATTGTGCAACTTCCCTGTAGGGGCGAGATTATGCTTTTGTCATTACCACTTCGCCAGGAAAGTCATTGAGTGGCCAAACGTTGATTGACTGTGCATGTGGAACCGTGGTTTCAACGTCTGCTGGCCACCTGGTCTTAACTGGGCCTCCTGGCCCCTCCGTGATTTTCCATTCCTAGGTTCAAGTCCCAATACTGTCTCATTTTTGGGGAAAATCCCCACAGTTTAGAAGGTGGTACAGAATCTTATTAACAAAGTTACCTTTTGTTGATTTTTAAGGAGCATGTAATTCACAAATGCATTGTGCTAGGACCTGGGAATAAAAAGTCTTAGTAAGATTTAGCCTCTGCCCTCAGAGATCTTTTAGTCTAATTGGAAAGCAGGTAAAGCAGCGTACCTAGTGTGATTAAGGGTTAGATTCAGGTGTGCCTCAGATCCTAGGGAAGTCCAGAAGACAGCCTTATAAACCAGACTTACTGGCCAGGGAACATTTCTTGAAAGGGGTAAAAACTGAGATGAGGGAACGTTTGCAAAGCAAAAAGTAGGCGGGGTTAGGTTGGGACATCATTAGCTACTTGTCTTTATTTCTGTAAGCAACACAGGACAATAAGATAATAATGACTATAAGATGTGATAACTTTAAGAGTGTCAATCTCTAGTGCTATCAACAAGCTCATGTTAGCTTGGATTTAATCCAATATTTGCCTTCTGTAGAGCCATAGAAGGCTAGAACACGAAAGGCTGTATCATGTATTAATTCCATTTCCAATATCAAAATCTTTTTAAGGTACTGAAGTAATCCATGTTTTTATAGATAAGAAAGAGTACTGAAAAATGTGAGGGGCGGTGGGCAGCAATGGCAGGTGGGACCAGCCTTTGCCCCTCCGGACCACCGCCCCTCAAAGGCACGTGGCCTCCGCGTCAGGCCCCGCCCTCGTTAACCCAAAGCGTGGGCACTGGCAGGTGGGTGAGTCAGCGATTGCCTGGGTCTGGCTGGATTCTTCTCGTTGCACCCTCGGAGTCTGGCTGAGCACCTGTGCACGCACGCACCTGTGCACGCTGGGGGCCCTGTGCGGCCCGTGTGGACGGCGGCTGTGTGCCTGCTGGCCAGGAGCCCAGGCCTTGTGCCCTGGTTGTTTTCTTCTGAGAAAGTCGTTCATAAGGACCCTCTGTCCCCAGCCCCAGCTGGAGCAAGGACGTAAGACTCCTCTTTGACCAGTTCGTGAAGAATTGTGAAGATGGCTCCTGGACACATTTGCCTTCTTATAATTAATTATAAACAAACCCAAAGGCGTCACCACTCCACAACCTTTATTTATGCTTATTTCCCTACAGTCTCAAAGCTTGTAAAGGTAGGGAAAAGAAAAGTCACAAGCCTGGCTCTTCACTAGAAGCCTTGAGGATGGTCTGGGCTCCTCAGGGTGAAGCTCCAAGACAAGCAAACAAGGCTTTCCCCCACAAAATTCTGGCACCCCTCAATCAGCCGCTTCCGCGCAGGACCTGGGCAGGTAAGTCCAAGCCCCAGGCCTTCCAGAGCTGTTTCTCAGTTGGTTTGAGTCCTGCGGGGTTCGTGGACGGACCAGAACACCTGTGGGTTTGTTTCCAATATATATATATATATATCTTAAAAGTTTGGCTTCCCAACGTGGGTTTCAAACCATTTGCACCTGAGGGGGCAGCTTTTTGTTTTGAGTTACCCGCTGACTGTGGGTCGCTGCACTAGGGATGGGGTTTACAGAGAGATTGTGTCCCAGCCTCTCCCACCCGCTCGCGTGTGGGCCTTCTCTCCTTCGCTCTGATGAGTAGGAGTTGCTCAAACAGTTCTTAGGTTTTTTTCAGAGGAAGTTGTTCCATGTATAGCTACAGATTCCATATTGTTTGTGGGATGAGTTCAGGATTCTCTTATGTTGCCATCTTGAACCAGAACCTGATTTTTAAAATGTAAATACTTAATCATGTATTTTAAAACAAAGTCTGAAGTAAATCAATATTTCCATCTTTCTCTTGAGTAAGACCAGTAATTTTAGAATTCTTTAACTTCCTTCAAATATTCCTCCCATTGTCTGCCTTCAAACAGCTTTTCTGTCTTCTGTGCTATTTTTATTTATTTTACTTACTAGATCAGGGTTTATTTCATTATTTTTATGATTTATTTATTCTATTTTTCAATTGTGCTATTTTTATTTAGTAATTTAATTATCTTTTGTTTTTCAATGCAAAAAAAGTTATCGTCATCATTATTTACTTTTTAAAACATAGACTTTATTTTCTAGAGCAGTTTTAGATTCACAGCAAAACTGAGTGGAAAATACAGGGAGTACTCATAACCCCCTACCCCTATCTTCATTATTTTTATAGTCAATTCTTATTTAAATGGACCAAAATGTGTTCTGATTCATTGTTTCCTATTGCTCCATGCATACCCTACCTTCCTTCTGGATTTAATTTAATTCATGTAAAGTGAACCTCAATTGTAATTTCTAGAAATGAAAAATAAATATACTTATGGTTTGTCTGTTGGGAAAACTTCTTGTTGGGTCAGTGCATCGATTTAGTCACAAGACTTCCTCCCCCTGCCTGGTATTTTTGTGAATGAGCTCATCTTCATGGTCATTATCTCATTTGAAAGTCCCAGGCATGCCTGAGATGGGAGGCCTCCCATGGGATGGTTTTTTGTTTGCCTCTGTTCACATTCAAAATGTTCATGAGTCCCCAAACAGTTTTTGTTTTAAATAATTTTAGACTTACTGAAGAGTTGCAAAAATAGTACAGGAAGTTCCCATATACCTTCACTCAGCTTCCCCAATATCTGTAGCCCTTAGCGGTTAGCAATTTCATTAAAAATTTTGAGCTCAATTCTCCCTAATGGCTTATATGGCATCCGGAGGTGTCTGTCCCAGCTAAGCAAAGGCCTGGGTCCTGGTTCTCGCTGTGGACACCTGTCTGTCTCCGATTTTAGTTTATTTGTTGGCTCTGTGACCTCAGTTTCCTGTTGGGTTCATAAAAAGTTGTTAACTTGTAGTTTGCCCAGCTTGTTGTTTTTGTAAGTGTGGGAGTGATGCTTTCCAACTCTCTATTATCTCATCTGGTGGGATTTTCTTCCTAGCTGGATTGTTAACTTGTGAGGGGAAGGACTGTGTTGCTCTCATTTCCTGCGCTACGTAGCAGTTAGCATAGTCCTGTGCTCATAGCAGATGAAAATCATTTTTGAAATACACTTCTTGTGAGCGCTCTGTAAGTATTTTTTTTCTTAAGTTGGACAAGAAGGATTTTATTTTTCTTTAGGCTTTATCAAACACTTCTTTCAATTTTGGCCCACTGGTAGATAGACTACAGTGCATTTGGCATGTGATTATAAATTCAAGTTAATTTTTCCTTGGTTCTTTGATTTTTAGTGTATAATAGAATCGAGTCGCTGGACCAGCCAAAAGTGAAGTGCTTTGTCCAAGCCTGGTATTCGTATATGTGAAGCAAGAGCTACTGACGAACACGTGGAAGTATTTTGTGCATATGTTTTTCTCCTTTGCCTCTGTGGTAAGACATTTTCCTAGCTGTGCTTTGGATTTTTCCCATTCCAGTTTGAAATTTCCACATGGGGTTTAGCCACTTGGTGAGGTACTCTCAGATTCCCTCCCTGCTCACTGTCAGGGTCAGCTTTGGCTACAAGATCTTTGACATCTTTGTGTTTAAAAACTGAGCCTAGGTTTACTTACTGTGTTACTTGCTGCCTTCTTATCTTTATTCTTTCGGCAGTATTTTATGGTTGTGAGTATGGGCCTTTCCTTTCAACAGTTCTGTCCTCAGGGAAGCACTCCATCTTGTCTGTTCCATGGTTTTTGATTGTGGCTCCGTTGCTACCCAGCTGTGCTATTACAGCTTAAATCACAGCACCCCAGAGCATGGGCCATTTTTCTTTAGTTTTTCCTGTTTCTCATCTTCCTTTGGCTCAGCTTTGTCTTAGACATAGATTTTAATTGAGTAGATATTTTCCCATTATTTTGTTTCTTAGTGGCTGATTCTAGTCTGTCTCTTTAAAATAAAGTCAATTTTGTCAATTTCTCCTTTTCTTTTTTTTTTCTATTTGGCAATGTTGAGATTGCCACCGCTCTTGACAGCTGTTACCCAATATGTCATTACTCAGCCTTGTAAGTAATTTTAGAATGTTGTGTGCCCCTGACTGCGGAACACAGTGTTACCAGTATTCGGAGGGTGGTGCATCTAAGGGTGGGGATGACCTGGGGAAGAATCTGTAATGTTTGTACAATGCCTTACAGCTCACAAGGGACCTTCGTGTGATCTTGTGTAGTGCCTACAATAAGCTCAGGAGGGTGGCAGTGCATTATAATTTCCTGTTTTAAAGTCAAGGACTTTGAAGATCATAAACTTAAGTGTCTTCCCAGTGTTGTGTAGCTAGAGGGGGATGGAGCTGGGGAGTGAACTTGTGCTCCACCTGTGCCCTTTGTATCACAGGATCTTATCTTTTTAGTACCGTTGAAATTTCAGCTTGGCAGGTATAAGTAGATTTCAGGCACAATGGTGTCCAACTCAAACAATGTTATCAGGGCCTACTCTTTCTCTCTCTTAGCTCTGCTTTCCTCTGAGTTGACTTTCCTTTTATCCAGGCTCTTCCCTGGGAGGGCAGTATGTCTTCCAGGAGCTCTGGGCTAATATCTTCCAATGCAGAGAAAAGGAAAACATGCCTTTTCTATAGAAACATAGAGATGGCTTCACATTGTCTCTAGTTAGGTTATGTGTTTATCTCTTAGCCAATCACTGTGATCAGAAGGTTGTGAAGTCCTTGGCTGGTTAGCTCAGTTGCTTAGAGTGTTGTTGTGCTATGCCAAGGTTACAGGTTTAATCCTTAGTCAGGGCACATATGGGAAACAACCAATGAATGCATAAATAAGTGGAACAACAAACCTCTCTCTTTCTCTCTCTTCCTTCCTCTCTTGCCCCCACTTCCACTCTCTCTCTCTCAAACCGATACATTAAAAAAAGGAAAACAAAAGATTGTTATACTCTGTGCAGGTCTGAGTAGTGAGTCACATGACCTCTCCTGGAGTCAGAAGAGCAATCAACTGGCTCAGATAACATGGCAGGAGAGTGGGAGGAAGGTGGGCCCCCAGTCGGAAACTGAGATATTGTTACCGGACAAGACATGAGATGTCCTCCATGCTGGGTATTTCCATTTGTCCCTCAGGTCCCCTCAGCACCCTGCTCCCTGCCTCAGGAGTCTAACTTGTATGAATTGCATTAATGGGATTCTTTTCTTCAAGGTTCCAATTGTGTTTGGCCAATAGAGAGCTCTGACAAAAGATTAGAGTCAGAGAAGAATGACAGAGGGTATTTGTTCCCATAGCTCCTTTCCTGTGAGGGAACAATTTACAACAGAAGGTCACAGCTCCCGTCAAACAGCCCTTTTTACTTCACTCGCCACTGCTGCAAGTACAAATCAACTCTATGTTTCTGTCCATGAGCCCTTACACCTAAGATGTGAAACTGTGGGAGAAGGGGTCCTAATGGGCCATTTAATGGGTCTCAAGACCATCTTTGGCTGGAGGAGGAGGGCAGGACACCTTGACCAAACTGTTTTCTTGGTATCTTCAAGCCTAGAGTGGTAATACCCCTGGGGTATTGCACAGTCCCATTTTTCCTCTCACTTTTGTAAAAGGTCCTTTTATTAAACTGCTCCTAAGTGGCCATATTTGAGTGTGCCAACTCTTTCCTGCCAGGACCTGATTGACCTCTATAGGCAGGGAAGTAGAAATGCAATCCACACCACATGAAAAAATGTTTTGGAGCATGTGACATGTTAGGTTAGTAGTTGAGACGTTTTAGTGGCATATCATAACTGTGATCAAGATAGATATAAAGGATGGCCACAGGGAAGAGGAAGCAGCACAGCTTTGAGAGGCTTTATTTAAATCTCCGTCATTGGAGGTTTCTAATAGTGTGTCTAAAAATGAGGTAAGCTGCCTGAAAGGTAATGAGCTCACCATTACTGATGGTTTTACATGGTGACTAGACATTTCTAGTTACATCCTTTTTCAGGTTTTTATTTTCATTTATTTATTTTTTGTGAGGGGGTTCCTTCATTAGATAGTTGGTGGACTTAAATGACCTGTAGAGAGTTCTTTTCTACATTCTACTCATTCAAATTATTTTTTCTTTCCGTCTGTCCTGTGGGGACCCATGCTTTTTCACTGCCTGGCAGGCCTTTTGGTGTTGAGAACAGAGTTTTTTTGTGGGTGCACCTGCTGGGGCCTGGAGTCTTTGTGTTAATGGCATTCATTCCCTGGGTCATTCTGGTTCCTATGCTTTCCAGCGTCCTGAATGTCAGGAATCAGGAGTGATGATGAGCTGTGCTTTGCTATTTGTCAGTTACATGTTGGACCACCCCTGTGCAGTTACCATCACAAACTAGCAAATATCCTCAAGTGGAAGCCATGGGGAGGCAATCTGATGCTCAATACTAATTTCCATGTTGTCACAAAGAAATCAGCTATTAGTTTGGGAGTAGTACAATTACATTAGTAATAAGAATTCACTGTACATTAACCATTGGGACTAATTTAAAATCTCCGAAACAATGTTGATATTCTTGCTATTTTATATAATTCCGCAAAATTTTTTTTAAGAGAGAGAGGGGAAGGGAAGGAGAAAGAGAGGGAGGGATACATCCTTCTGTGGATGCCTCTCATGCACCCTCTACTGGGTTGCAACCCAAGCATGTGCCCTGACTGGGAATCAAACCAGCAACCCTTTGGTTCGCAGGCCAGCACTCAATCCACTGAGCCACACCAGCCATGGCATCTGCATTTAAAATTTTGAGTTAAAAAAGCTTGTTAGGTTTTATAGGTTCAATCAAGAACTTTCTCTCTGAACCCTAATTTGTTCAGAAGGAATCAAATCCTGAGACAAATTCTTCCATAATGCAGGTTATTATGGACCTACTGTATCAGCTGGGTCTGGTTACAAGTGACAGACACTGGTCTGGCCAATTCAATTTAAGAAGGAATTTACAGGACTGAAGGAAAAGTTGAAGAACCAGGCGTGGAAAGGATGATTTGCAGAGCAGCAGGAGTCAAGAATCTTGAAAAGGCATTGCTGCAAGTACAAATCAACCCTCACTACGTTTCTGTCCATGAGCCATTATACCTAAGGGCCACCTAGTAAATATTTTAGATTTGGCGGGTGACACCATCTCTGTTGCAACTTCTCAACTCTGTCATTGCAGAGATGCGTAATGATATGTCCTGCCCTCCATCTCTGAGTCTGTCTCTATTTTGCTTGTTAGTTCAGTTTGTTCAATAGATTCCACATATGATGAAATCATACGGCATTTGTCTTTCTCTGACTGGCTTATTGTACTTAGCATAATGTTCTCCAGGCCCATTCATACTGTCCCAAAGAGTAACATTTTCTTCTTTTTTTATAGTCAAGTAGTATTCCATTGTGTAAATGTATCATAGATGTTTTATCCACTCACCTGCTGATGGACACTTGGGCTGTTTCCAAATCTTGACAATTGTAAATAATGCTGCCATGAACACAGGGGTGCTTATATTCTTTCAAATTAGTGTTTCAGGTTTTTTTGGATAAATTCCCAGAAGTGAAATTGCTTGATTATAAAACAGTTCCATTTTTAATTTTTTGAGGTAACTCCATACTGCTTTCCATAGTGGCTGCACCGATCTGCTTCCCGCCACCAGTGCAAAAGGGTTCCCCTTTCTGCACATTCTCACCAGCACTTGTTGTTTGTTGATTTATTTATGACAGCATTCTGACAGGTGTGAGGTGATATCTCATTGTGGTTTTAGTTTGTATTTCTCTGATGATTAGTGATGTTGAGCATCTTTTCATATGTGTATTGGCCATCTGTATGTCCTCTTTGGAGAAGTGTCTATTCAGGTCCTTTGCTGATTTTCTTTTTTTTAAATTTTTTGTTTTAAGATTTTATTTATTTATTTTAGACGGAGGGTGGGGGGGGCAGGGAGGGAGAGAAAGAGAAAGGAAGAGAAACATCAGTGTGTGGTTGGCTCTCGCACGCCCCCTACTGGAGACTTGACCTGGTCTGCAACCCAGGCATGTGCCCTGACCGGGAATAGACCCGGCAACCCTTTGGTTCTCAGGCCAGCACTCAGTACACTGAGCCACACCAGCTGGGGCCTTTGCTGATTTTCTTAAATTGTTTGTTCTTTTTGGTGTTGAGTTTTATAAATTCTTTATAAATTTTGGATATTAACCCCTTATCAGATCCCTAACACCAGATCCCACACTCTTAATCCCAATTTTATTTGAAATTAAATAATTAGGGGAGAGAGGCCTTTCTGGCATGACTTTGTGCTGTATTAGGTGCTCCTGATGGCTAAAACACCAAATAAACCCACATTTAATAAGGAAATTCTATTTTAGAAACTATGAAAATTTAATAGAGACAAATGGCCGCTTTTAGTAGAATTAACGAGGGATGTCCTAGGTACTGGCATTCAGTTGGTGGTAGCTCTCTTTGAGTAGGAAGCTTGTGGCTCTAGTTCTAGCTGTGACAGCCACTTATCTGCACTATAATCTTGGGTTGAAATATCTCTTGGGTGCCTACTACAGACCTGTTTTTGAGGAGTTCCCACAAAAAAATGACCCTTCCTGGTAACTAGGGTATGGATGAGGGAAATAGGGAAAGAGGAGAAGGCACCAGCAAGTTCAAAAGAAGTCCCAAGGCATATATGCAGTTGGGTAAAAAAATGTTATTTAGACAGCTGGCCTTGGGGGATAATAGTCTTTGTTTAGGAAAATTGCTCAATCAGCCCTCTGTTTTTATGTAAGGTGAGGGCTAGAAGGAATGATCTGGAAGATGGCATCTTGGATAGGAGTTCAGGCCCTTTGGTTTGACTCTAAAAGGATGTGGTGACTTTAATTAACATGTAGGTTGCACATCTTTATCACCCACTCCCTCCCCCAGGACAAGGCAAAGCGTACCATTTGCTGACTTCTTACACACGCTAGGCGGCATATTTGGACTTTCCCACTTACGGCTGCTCTAGAGATGTTAATTTTAACTTAATTTCCCTTGGATGTGAATACTGAAAAGCTGAGGAGGGAATGGCTGACACTGATTTGCTACAGGCCTGGAAACATTTTCGGTATGTGAGTCAAGAGAAAAAAAAAGCCACAGAGAACACAGTTAAAGCTTCTGTCATGGGAAATACAGCTCCCAACCAGCCCTGGGCTTGTGCTCACCCTGTGACCTCCAGAGAGGTGTTCAGTCTCAGGCTGCATTTTCCTTCGGCAAAACAAGGGCAGTTGGACTGAATGATCTCAGATAACTCTTCAGGCTGTAAATTCCGAGTCTTCAAAATTTCTTTCTTGGTATTGAAGACTTTATATTTAAAAAAAATTCTCTTCTATTTTTAGAGGAGATAATTCATCCAAGAGAAGAGTGGTGACATGATTCTGGGGGAAAAGAAATCAATGTGTTTTCTGAATCGTTTTCTTTTTTTATGGGAAGTCTATATGTCTGTGTGTTTCTTGCTCCCTCTTCTGTCCAAACTCTAGTTTACTCTGTATATTTTCACATTTTGAAGTACACTGTATAAACTTAGGCTTTCCTGTTTGAAACCTATGCTATTATTGTAATTGTTGGTATTTCCTGTCTCTTATTATTTATTGAAGTGAAATTCAGATAACGTAGAAATGAACCATTTTTCAAGCATACAATTCAGTGGCATTTAGTACATTCACAATGTTTTGAAAACAAAACCTTTATTTAGTTCCAAAACATTTTCACTTCTGGCACATAAAACGTAATAGCCATTAACCAGTTACTCTCCATCCCCACCTCCCCTCAGTCCCTGGCCACCTCCAGTCTGCTCTCAGTCTCTATAGATTTACCTTTTCTCCATATAAATGGAATTATACAATGTGTGACCTTTTGTGTCTGGCTTCTTTAACTTAGCATAACGTTTCCAGGTTCATCCACATTGTAGGATGTATCAGTACTTCTTTCTTCATGGCTGAACTGTGTGTGTGTGTGTATACACACCGATTTGTCTGTCTATTTGTCTGGTGATAGATACTTGGTTTGTTTACACCTTTTGGCTATTGTGAACAGCACTGCTGTGAACATAAGTGTTTAAGTATTTACTTTAGCACCTGTTTCAACTTTTTTGGGTTTATACCTAGGAGTATAGGAAATCGCTATGGAAATTCCATGTTTAACTTTTTGAGAAACCACGTAGTGGCCATATCATTTTACGTTCCCACTAGCAAGGCATGAGGGTTCTAATTTCTCCACATCCTCTCCAACACTTGTCACTTTACATTTTTTTATTATAATCGTCCTAGTGGATGTAAAGTGGTATCTCATTATGGTTTTGATTCTTTCTTTTAAGAGATCATAAGGTATCTTTCATATTCCCACTACCCCAACCCAGTATAAGAGCTAATAGATAGAGGTAAATCCTTTGGTAAAATTCATTTGTTCCATCAATTTGATCTTATTTTCCAGTTTTATATACCCAGCTACTTACTTTCATGCCTGTCTCAACCCTGCTCCAAGGTGCAGCTCTGTGCCTTTGTGTGAAAATCTTTTACTGATTCTCTGCTTATCCCTAACAGAAAATATGTTAAAAACTCACATGGAAAAAGATGGTATGAAAGCCAGGAGGAGGGGACATATTTTGGTTTTGGTGAACATTCACTGTAAGATCCAGGGTGCTTCTTTCTAAGGTAGTTCCAGGTGAGGCAGTTGACTACTCCTGGACCTCTCTTCTTGGACAGGCGTTTCCTGGAGGGCCACATCAACTGTTTGAGCCACCTGCTTTCTTTGAGGGGACCTTGAAGCTGGCTTTTGTTGCAAACTGAAAGTGTAGTCTTTATCCTCATCCACCTGAAGAACTGCTGCTTCTGCAGGGAATGCATTTGGGTTGTTAACTCTAGTGGTTACATCTCAAGGTGACTACACTCAGGTGGTTTGTCTGCAGTGGAGAGAGGTGAACACGACTTCCCCTTCTGACCTCCAGACTTCAGGGTAACACAGTCCGTGAGGTCTGGCAGGCCCGCAGATGGCCAAGGTTAGCCGGGGTTAGTTGCTTCCCATTGCCATCTGAATGGCCTTTCTGATCAGTAATTTTTTCTCTTTCCTCATGTGTCATTCTTTCCTCTTGCCATTCAGTCAAGGCCAAGGTCAATATTTTATATGATAAGTTCGGTTTATGTGAGAGGGAGGTTCTCCAGCTTCTGATTAATGAGATTTGCCTACTCTCTATTACAAAATTAAGCATCAAGGAGTTAAAAATTATTTGATACTTGGAACTAAGACAAAAATATAGGTAATATGTCCTTTTACCTATATGGGGGCATGATTTTGCAGGCCCACCCATGGATCATTTAGGCAGGAGAATATACTTTGTTCAACCCATTAATGTTTCCAGACTTATTAAAGTTACATGTTCACGTGTAGATTTGGCAAATAAATAGAAAAGATAATAGATAATATTTCTGTGCAATAGAAAAGGTAACTCCAAAGTTTATGGCTTATTGCCCTGCAGGTTGTAAGCTAGTTTTGTATTTAACCTAGAGATCTTGTTCTAATGTTCCAAATACTTAGGGGTTTGCAAATAGATCTGCAAAATGCTCTTTGAATGAGTTTTGCCATCTTATTGGTTCCCTCAGTAATTAACAAACTGAATAACATCTTTGACACATGTTAATTTTATATTTGTTTGAGAGTCACCTATGCTTTGACAAGAGTTTCATAGAAGTTTACTGGAAACCAAGGAGAAGATGGAATTGGGTCAAAGGTAGCATCTGTGAAGGGATTATGTCCTTTGGGGACTTGCATTATATGCTTTGCTAGGCAAAATGATCACTGATCTATTTGCTGGCTCTAGCTGAGCACTGCAGATTTTTGGGGGAGTGAGGGGAACATCTGGTTCCTTTAACTTGACATCTGTGAGTGGAGTATTTTGAAGCCTTTCCTTCCATTGCCAGTGTTAATTTGGACCAACACGTAGTAGTTCTGAGACTTCTGCTTCTGACTTCTCTGTGCTCTTTCAGCTCTTCAGGATCTTTCTATTCACAACCCAAACAGCCAACTGGTGGGTCCTTTCACGTCCAGCTACTTTGCATCTCCCTCTCCTGAGTGTGAGACTTCTGTCCTAGAGGCTCAACGAGCTGGATTTTCAAGTCACTCGTGGTACCTGTTGAAACCCTGTTCTTCTGTTGTCTGTGAGGACACACCTGATGTGGCCAGGGGAGAAACTCTGCAGCACAATTTTTCACAAGAGCAACTTGTGAGTTTTAAAGTAAAAACTCGGCTTCAGACTGATTTGTGTCTTTTCTAGTCTTTGAGGATGAGTGAGCCTACTGTACTTGGAAATAACACTTCTTGCATCAGTTCCTCTGGCTGTTTCATCTCCTAGTTACTCGTCAGCAATTTAGACTATTCTTTTCCCACACCACCCCCGCCCCCAGTGATCTCTTTCCACAATTCAAACCAGAATTTTCTGGAATGTGGGTTCACTTTGATATTCCTTGCTCTTCTCCCACCCCTCAGAGAGCCCACTCCTCTTTCTTTTAGTTCAGGATTTGTCTCATCCTCTCCATGCTTCTTCGATAGAACGGTCTCTTGAGAACCAGATCATCCTTTACTGATTTAGGCTCAAGAAATTTCATCTGTAGAGATTCTTTCTGGCCTTTCTCTTCTTCTGTATTCTGGCTTCTGTATTGAGCATAATGGCTCAAAGTGGCTTCTTTGAGGTGTCATTTCTCCAACTTCTGGTTTTCCGTGATAGGTTGGGACCAAACAGCTGAGGGACCAGCTTTGCCTCCAGGGGTCCTGCCTGTCCTCTCCAGCCATGTATCCATATTGCTGTAAATCTGGGAGGATGCTGATGTTCTCAGTTATCTGTCTTTGGGTAAAAAGTCTTACAAGGACGGCTGTGGTCCAATCTTATTAGAGGCTAAAGGAAGCTATGATGCCATGATGATTTCTCAGGTCATCAGAATCTTTGTAATGCGCATTTAGGGGAATAGAGCACTGACTTTATGCCTCTCCAGTGGCCCTTTTCATACTGTCATGGGGTGTGATGATTATAAGCCTTATAGATCCCCCACAGTGCCTAGAATAGTTGCAAGAAATGTTGCCCAACCTGTTTTTGATGAATAAGTGAACGAATCAAATAAGTGGGATTTATTTTGGCATTTGGGTTCCACTTTGGATTGGGCCCTGAGTAGTTTACATATAGCATTTCCATGGATATAGCTTCATAGTCTTCATTATTTAAAATGTTAAATTGTAATATAAATTTAAGAAATGTCATTAGAACCTGGGGTCTTCCTATGTTTTAAATTTTGAAAGCACAATTCCCATCTTTATTGAGAAAACTCCAGCTAAAACATGACAGGTCTGTTAGGTACATGTCAGACAAGGACGGTGCTAACAGCTCAGCTGGGAGCTGTGGTTGTACCAGTGGGAAGAGGTCAGCTATGGAGTTTTGATGTTGCATTCCTAACTAAAGACTAATTAATTACACTGTTTGGTTACTTAGTATAAAAAGAGAATAGCATCTTCCTTGCATAAACTGAGTGCATACTGAGATACAGTACTTCCTTTCTGGACTTACGAGGGGGAGCCCCCCGATAAACCAGAATTATCTTCTGGAGGGCAGTCCTCTTATAGTACAGGCTTCCCTGCTAGGTTAGTGTTCCAGGAACCCATTTGTATCAGTGTACCAGCTGGCGTTGTTGTGAGAGGCTGTGTTTGGCTTCAGTGAATATTTTTTGAAGACTTTTTCAACGTGTTTGCCCACTTCATGATGGATGATTTACATGTGTACCTGCCCACACCATGCTGAGTGTTCAACAGTTTTTGACCAAAACCAGCATGACCCCCGTGCCCCACCCTGCCTATTCACCTGATCTTGCCCCATCCCCAGATGAAAAAAGTCCTCAAAGGGAAACGTTTGCCCATGTGGAAGAAGTGAAACAAAAAAACAGCAGAAGCACTAAAAGGCATCAAAACTGACAAGTTCAAAAACTGTTTTGAGCAGTGGAAAAAATGTCTGGATAGGTATATTGCATCAAATGTAGAGTACTTGGAAGGTGACTGAAGTTTAAGTATGTGAGAAAAATACACATTTTTTAATAAATAAATTCCATTTTTGGGGTCCCCCCTCGTTGACTGAAGAAATATTATTTTAAATTTAAAGACTTTTTTCTTTCTTTCCACTTCTCTCGATCCTACTCTCAAGCTGTTGTTCATAAGATGTAGGTTTTTCCAACTGGGACAACTTGAAACATAAATGAATTCGTTTCAAATGAAATATATGAGAAGAGCAAACAGCTCTGGAATGTATTTTGGTGACTGGCTGTTCAGCCAGGAGAGAAAGGGCAGGAGTTGGCTGGAAATCATCGTATCAGATCTGCATTCATTTAGCATTCTTCTTCATACATATGTCACCTTCCTGTTTTAATGGAGGAAAAAAGCCAAACACTTTTAAGCATGCATTTTTTTTCTGACAAAAGATTTAGTCATAGAATAAGATTATGCACAGTATTTGTGCAATGAATTTTTTAAAAATATATTTTATTGATTATGCTATTACAGTTGTCCCATCTCCTCCCCACCCCCCGCCCTGCACACCCCTTCCCTCCACACTCCCCCTCCTTAGTTCATGTTCATGGGTCATATATATGAGTTCTTTGGCTTCTACATTTCCTATACTATTCTTAACCTCCCTTTGTCTATCTTCTGTCTACCTATTTATCTTCTATCTTCTATTTATGCTTCTTATTCCCTGTACCTTTTCCCCCTCTCTCCCCACCCACTCCCCTGATGATAACCCTCCATGTGATCTCCATTTCTGTGATTCTGTTCCTGTTCTAGTTGTTTGCTTAGTTTTTGTTTCTGTTTTAGGTTCAGTTGTTAATAACTGAACAGGAGTTCAGTTGTTGTTGTTTTACTGTTCCTATTTTTGATCTTCTTTTTCTTAGATAAGTCCCTTTAACATTTCATATAATAAGGGCTTGGTGATGATGAACTCCTTGAACTTGACCTTATCTGGGAAGCGCTTTATCTGCCCTTCCATTCTAAATGAAAGCTTTGCTGGGTAGAGTAATTTTGGATGTAGGTCCTTGCCTTTCATGACTTGGAATACTTCTTTCCAGCCCCTTCTTGCCTGTAAGGTCTCTTTTGAGAAATCAGCTGACAGTCTGATGGGCACTCCTTTGTAGATTACTGTCTCCTTTTCTCTTGCTGCTTTTAAGATTTTCTCTTTATCTTTCAT
>VMDR010011633.1:0-28113 GCA_007922815.1 Macrotus californicus | reverse complement strand
TTTTCTCATTTTTCAGGCCTTGCCCATAATTAATAGTTTAATATTTTGAGTATGGAAACCATGTAACTTTGATAATCTTGGATGTGGAAAAACAATTTTTATATATATTGGTCAGAATTAAATGCTAGATTATTGCAGTTGATTCCTCTATTTCTCTATTATTATGATTTTTATTAGATTTATATACATTATTCTTGAAACCACCATGTAATTAAGTAGAATCAAATTAAATTGCTGTTTTTGTAGGTAAAAAATAGTCACACATTGGTATTTCCTATGTCTCTACCTAATAATCAATAGCTATCTTGAATTGTCATGTAGTAACTTACCTAGAAAATAATTGTGGAAGATGTAGATTTACCGTAATATTGTATCATATGTACATGAAAGCATACTATTGGAAACTTGGTTTATTAAAGGTATAGAACTTACATGGTGACTACTAAGCCCATAACACGGGCATGTGCTACAGCCTTGGTTTCATTGTATTATGAAAGCAAAGATTATTGGCCCTGGCTGGGCAGCTCAGTTGGTAGAGCATTCTGCCAGTACGCCAAGGTTGCAGGCTCAATTCCAGTGAGGGCACATAAAAGAATCAACCAATGAATGTATAAATAAGTGGAACAACAAACTGATGTTTTTCTCCCTCAAATCAATAAGAAAAAATTAAAAACAAACATTATTATAAATATTAAGAATAGAGCCGTGGCTGGTGTGGCTCAGTGGATTGAGCACCAGCCTGAGAACCAAAGGGTCTCTGGTTCAATCCCTAGTCAGGGCATATGCCGGGGTTGTAGGCCAGGTTCCCAGTAAGGGGCACGTAAGAGGCAACTGCATATTGATGTTTCTCTCCCTCTCTTTCTCCCTCCTTTCCCCTCTCTCTAAAAATAAATAAATAAATAAATAAATCTTCTTTTTTAAAAGAATAGATACCAACAACTATCTATGAAGTGATAAGTTGGAGACACAGGTTTTTATGAAATTGTCTCGTTTGGGTAGATAAAAGGGAAGATGTATCAGGTCTTTAATAAGGAATTACTTTTAAAATGTTTATGATTATATCCTCCTGAGAAAAATCACAACTTAGTTTGAAATGCTTTGGATTAGAATGTATTATATAGTGAGTTAGAGAACATTTGTACTGGTTAAGCACCTCATGCCCATGAAAGTATTTTATTTTCTACATATTACTGAACTTTGTCTTCCTAAGCAAGATCAAGCATTTAGGTATTTGTTTTTGAATGTGCCTTCACTCTGCAAAGGCCCTTGCCTATTACGTAACAAACTTGGCAGAATAGAACAAGTGCCTGCTTCTGAAAGACAGAACAAACTAGGGAGCATTATGTAAAATTTGAACTATAGCTACCAGCGCTAAGACACTGTCTTGCCTCTTTAGCCCTTTTCCTCAGAGAGGACTATGTGGATGACTTATGGACAAGCCATGGTCTGGAAGAGTCATTAAAATCATGTCAGTAGCCAGTCAATATCTACCTTGAAAAGAAGGTAGTTTAGACTGGGAGAGTAGTCTACCCTGAGGCCAGGCATGAAAGAATAGGGGGACAGGATGTTGGTGCTATTTGCTTCTTACTTGCTGTTGTTATGCAATCAGCATAATTGGAAAAAAAAGTAAGTACCTGATCCAATTCTTTTAAATCATGTGGATAGATTAGACTGCCTTCGATAAGATTTAGAAGCTGTCTGGAATATGTGAGTTTATAAATGAACTAGCAGTATGTGAGCTCATATCCCTAAGAATGTTTATTTAAATATCACTGTAAGTCCTGGCTGGTGTGGCTCAGTGGACTGAGCACTGGTCTGTGAACCAAAGGGTTGCCGGTTCAATTACCAGTCTGGGCACATGACTAGGTTGCAGGCCAGGTCCTCAATAGGGGGCATGTGAGAGGCAACCACACACTGATGTTTCTCTCCCTCTCTTTCCCCGTCCCTTCACCTCTGTCTAAAAATAAATAAATAAATAAATAAATAAAATCTTAAATAAATAAATAAATATCGCTGTAATCATATAAAGTCTCCTCAATAATACCTTGACAGAAAATGTTTCCTGGCCCACAGTTCTACTTTATAAAACAATTTCTCTGGTATTATTGAGATATTTGATCCAGTTAAATAAAACAATGTAGGAATCTCTAACTTCCCTCAAAATATGTATATACCTCTGGCAGAGAAATCAACCAAAATGTAAAAATAAATTGGTCACTTTCCAATGTCTGGGATGATATTCAGCATTTAGAAGGTATTCAATAAACATTTGTCAAATTATCTTATAATTTAAATATTTTCTTTGTTTGGAATATGGGTATATTATAGGTTTAGTTAGCTGTAGCCAAGCTTACTGAATTGAAATTTCAGTAAGGGTCAATGGTGCACTGTAATGTAAAAAAAAAAAAAAATTCTCATGTAGTAATAGGATCAGTCCTTGATGGAATTGGGCTTCTCAGGGGCAGAACTTTGGACATAACTCTGTGGCGAAAAAGAGAAGCATGAGGAAACCCCTTTCACTCATTGGTACCACTATACCTTGGTTAATCTTTGCATTTCTTTTTGCTGATTCATTAGTTATATAAAATGAAATCAACTTTAATGAGTCCAAATCATGAGCCTTGGCAATCTTCCAAGCTAAGTGGCTTTGTGGCCATACACAAAAACTAGTATTTTTCGGAAAACTTATTTCCTTAAGAGATTTCTCTAACTTAATAATAAATTGTAAAACACTAGGTTGTAATATATAATAACTTTATATTAGCTAAATACACTTTTAGTAAGTCCACAGAAGAACTTTGCCTAATTCTATGTAACTAAATATACTTACTTTATCCTCACAGTCTTAGACAGGTCATATATTTTGTTTTGGTTGTCTAAATTAAGAATCACATAAGTTGTATCTTCTTCAAATTTGTGTCAACATCAAAAATAGATTTGAAGGGACTTCCAGCCAAGATGGAGGCATAGGTAGACACGCTGTGCCTCCTCACACAACCAAAAGAAGGACAACAACAAATTAAAAAAAAAAAGAAAAACAGAACTGACAGAAAATCGAATTGTATGGAAGTCCCACAACCAAGGAGTTAAAGAAAAAACATTCATCCAGACCAGTAGGAGGGGTGGAGATGGGCAGCTGTGCAGAGAGGACTCGCAGCAAGGCAGCGGCTGGTGGACCCATTGAGGTGGTGGCTTGCGGACCAGGCGGTCCCACGTTTGTGTGCAGATAAACCAGGAGGAACTACTGAGGAGCGAGACAAACCCACAACCCAGAGTTCCAGCTCAGGGAAATAAAGCCTCAAACCTCTGATTGAAAACACCTGTGGGGGTTGAGGCAGCGGCAGCAGAAGAAACTACCAGCCTCACAGGAGAGCTCGTTGGAGAGACCCACAGGGTTCTAGAACATAGACAAAGTCCATCCACCCAGGAACCAGCACCAGAAGGGCCCAATTTGATTGTGGGTAGTGGGGGAAGTGATTGGAAACCAGCAGAGAGCTGAGTAAACTGCATTTTTCCCACTCGGTCCCCTCCCCCACAAACAGCATCACTATGCAGCAGTGTGGGTTGTCCCGCCCTGGTGAACACCTAAGGCTCCACCCCTTACTACGTAACAGGCGCACCAAAACAACAAAAATGGCCCAAACGAAAGAACAGATCAAAGCTCCAGAAAAAATTCAACTAAGCAACAAAGAGATAGCCAACCTATCAGATGCACAGTTCAAAGCACTGGTAATCAGGATGCTCACAGATTTGGTTGAATTTGGTCACCAATTAGAGGAAAAAATGAAGGCTATGCTAAGTGAAATAAAGGAAAATGTACAGGGAACTAATAGTGACGGCAAGGAAACCAGGACTCAAATCAAGGGTGTGGATCAAAAGGAAGAAAGAAACATTCAACCAGAACACAATGAAGAAACAAGAATTCAAAAAAATGAAAAGAGGCTTAGGAACCTCCAGGACGTCTTGAAATGTTCCAACATCCGAATCATAGGGGTGCCAGAAGAAGTGGAAGAGCAAGAAACTGAAAACTTATTTGAACAAATAATGAAGGAGAACTTCCCCAATCTGGCAAAGGAAATAGACTTCCAGGAAGTCCAGGAAGCTCAGAGAGTCCCAAAGAAGTTGGACCCAAGGAGGAACACACCAAGGTACATCAGCCAAGATTAAAGATAAGGAGAGAATCTTAAAAGCAGCGAGAGAAAAGGAGACAGTTACCTACAAAGGAATGCCCATAAGACTGTCAGCTGATTTCTCAAAAGAAACCTTACAGGCATGAAAGGGCTGGAAAGAAGTTTTCCAAGTCATGAAAGGCAAGGACCTGCATCCAAGATTACTCTATCCAGCAAAGCTATTATGTAGAATGGAAGGGCAGATAAAATGCTTCCCACATAAGACCAAGTTCAAGGAGTTCATCATCACCAAGCCCTTATTATATGCAATGTTAAAGGGACTTGTCTAAGAAAAAGATAAAAAATATGAACAGTAAAATGACAACAAACTATAGTTATTAACAATCGAACCTAAAACAAAAAACAAAAACAAAAACAAACTAAGCAAACAACTAGAACAGGAACAGAATCACAGAAATGGAGATCACATGGAGTGTTATCAGCAGGGGAGTGGGTGGGGAGAGAGGGGGAAAAGGTACAGGGAATAAGAAGCATAAATGGTAGGTAGAAGATAGACAGGGGGAGGTTAAGAATAGTATAGGAAATGTAGAAGCCAAAGAACTCATATATATGACCCATGGACATGAACTAAAGAGGGGGAATGTGGGTGGGAGACAGTGTGCAGGGCAGAGGGGAATAAAGGGGGTGGGGGGAATGGGACAACTATAAGAGCATAATCAATAAAATATATTTAAAAAAAAAATAGACTTTAGGTGTCCTAGTCCCTAAGGGTGACTCAACAAGGTCTATTTCCACATTATCCCAGCATTTAGCCACCATGGTGACGTTAGCCCCAAGGTGTGCTTGATTTGTATAACTCAGTCAAGTTATTCCTACTCACCCTGGTGTAGTAACTGTTTTAGATAAACCAGTCTAGTGAAAATACACCTTGAAAAAAGTGGATTTTCTTTCATATTGAAGAAAGGTATCTAACCATTAACATCATCTTGAAAAATTGGCTAATTTTAGCAGTTTTATATTTATGTTAACAAATACCAAGGTTTAGGCTACAATAAAGTATAAAAAGCAATTATTTTAGCAAACGAGGTGTTGCAATGGCAGACACAGATTCAGGTAGCAACCTAATCATGCTCCGAAGGGGAGAAAGAAAGGCACGGTTTTAAGGGCAAATGTAAGAACTGAACCCATTAAGGTCCTCTATGTGAATGAAGTATGTTGTTTAGGTCAGTTGGGATTGGTTAGGCCAGTTACGTAAATGAAGGATGCTGGTTGTCAAAATGGATTTTGTTTTTCCAGGTAAAGAATGCAGACAGTCTGGTCACTGTGATTAGGAGTGTGTAATGTTTATAAATGTCCATGTAGCAATCTTTGATCCGGTATGTTTGTTTGGCCTTGAGCTGAGTTTAGCTACACGTCAGCAACTTAATAGTTCCAAGAAATAAGACATGAAATGTGCATTGGTCCCACTTTCTCAATAGCCCCTTGACTCCATTTTAAGTGATTCTCTTAGCAGTACTTATTCTATTTTATTTTCTCCATTATAAATTATGTTAGCCTGTTTTGGAGTGTAAAGTTTGTAGCATAATCCTCTTTAGGACTATATGTCAAGTAAGTGTATGGATTAAGGTTGGAGGCAACTGAAATGAAAATGCAGGAAGAATAAAAAGTTTTGGAAAAGAAAAGTCATATAAAAGAAGATTGTTTAGCTATAAGAAACTGGTAGTAGTTCTTTTCTTCTGTGAAGGGAACTAAGTTGGGAGGTTTACTTGGCACTATATAATATTTTATACTTCTTGGTTTGTGTATCTTGTATAGTAGAAAGTAATTTTGAATTGACAGTGTTACAGTCATCTGGAAAGTTGTCTGAACACTTGTGTAGTTCTCACCTCCTTCTAAACTGATGCACTGCGTACATGACAATAATGTCCCTGAGCCACTGCCCCTATGGATTTATTTATTTCAGTTGTCAGTCTATAGTAATCGATCTGTAATGATGCATACACATTGCCTTTTCTTCTTGTGACTAACAGTGAGCAAAACCATCACTGGTGTGGCTCTCTCTCTATGAAGCATGTCCATGCCGTTTCCCACACCCTTCTTTCCCCAGGGTCTGTCTCTCTCTCTTTCCTAAGCTCCAAGGCTCTCAGGGCCCTTCTTTTGCTGTAATTGGCTTCCTGAGCCCATTTCTTCTGTGGCTCACTTCTTCTATCTCTGTGACTTTCTACTGTAAATAAGCTTTCTCTTATAATTTGAAAAAAATATTCATCATGAATTCTCATATTCAAAATTATACTTGTGCTTCTACTTTTTAACAACTTGTATGTTAATTCTATTGTATTTAGACTAAACTTTCCAAAAATATCTTTTTAAAACATTTTTTGAATGTCACCATCTCAATTGACCAAAAACACAATTCATGCTAAAATGATATTACATTTTATTTTTAAAAATCTGGCTTTTAAATTAAAAATAAATGAGTGAACAAACAAACAAACAAAAGCCCTGACCGGTGTGGCTTAGTGGGTTGGGCATCCTTCCACAAAGGGAACTGTCACTGTTTCAGTTCCTGGTCAGGGCACTTGCCTGAATTGTGGGTTCGGTCTCTGGAAGGGGTGCATGTGAAAGACAACTGTTAGATGTTTCCCTCTCACATTGATGTTTCTCTCCCTCTCATTCTCCCTCCCTTCCTCCTCTCTAAAAATAAAAAAATTAAAAAATCAACTTTTATTCTGAAAGGATAATAAAAACAATGAAGATATGATCAACTGACATCAACTAGCTACAATTTGGAATCAGCTAAATTGTTAGTTCCTTAAGGACAAAAATATTTTTAAGGATTTCTTTATGTCTTCCACAGTATATTATCTTGAACATAGAAGATATTTAATAGTTGTTCCTCTGACTTGATGAACCAAAAATTCTAGCAAAAAAACACCAGAGGAATCTAAATACACACCTTATTTTTAGGTAATCTTACTGTTCATAAAGATGACATTGTAACATTTAATATGTAGCTACTGAGATGAAGTTTCCTTTGCAACTCAGCATGACCAAAACAAGTCAGTAGATGTTCTTATATTTTTCAGATACTTCTAGCATTTTTTGTTATGTCACTTTAACCTTTGGTCACCAAAATTAAATTCTTAGCCAAAAACTTATTTTAAGTACTCTGTGGTGGGTCCATGAAACAAACTCAAAAGAATTCCAAATCATGGTGCAATACCATACTGACTTCCGGTATTAACCATGCAGCCTACCTACCTTCCTGTATGTATATTTGCATTTGCATGTTTATATTGTGTTTATTGTATTTGACATTTGTTTTTAAAAAATCAGCCATACTTCTTATTTAATATGTTACCCAAGTGCTTTAAACACATAAGAATGTTGGAATCCCTTATGAAACTTTCCTATATCCATGCCAGAGTACTAGAGATGACATAGCAGTATAACAAGATCTTTTGGTATTTTGAAAAACAGACTCATTTAGACAGTTTGATGGTTGAGTCCATGCTGTAATGTGTCATGTGAGAGAATGACTCAGAATACACATATACATGTACAAACAAACATCAAATATTCTTCAGACTCACAGCTGTTGGGGTTATTATTACTAATCCTGATGTGATTTTTTTAATTATTGATATGATTAATGTGCTCAATATTAATGTGATTATTCTCCCAAGTATTCATGACCGATTCCACCAATAGATAGATGGTCAGCCTTCAATGGATGGAGAATGTGCTTTGGTTGGCGGACACCAGCATTACCTCACCCCACATATGAAATTGCTTCAGAGAAATAATCTCACTTTTTGCTAACATGTTAGTGAGATTTTTTTAGTAACATTTTACAGTACTTCTGTGAATTTTACATCAATACTCAGTAGTTTCTTAATGAATTTTTTAAAAGTTTTTTTTCTTTTGTTACATTTAGTTTTAATATATCTGTAGCAATTTTTCACCCACATTGACCAGCACAAATTCTGGTAAATTACCTCAGGCCAGGATGTGGTCTCTCTTCTCTAGAGTACTGGAACTTAATAATTATAGCTCTCAGAATACTCTAACCAAGCCCATAATAGGCCCATGTGTATGTGTGCTCCTACTGGAAGACCACTTTATTAATTTTTAAAAACTCAGACCCTGGCCCAGTGGCTCAGTTGGTTGGAGCATTGTCCTATATAACACAATGTCGTGGGTTCAATCCCTGGTCAGGGCACATATGGAGGCAACCAATCAGATGTTTTCCTCTCTCTAAAACCAGTAAACATATCCTTGGGTGAGGATTAAAAAAAAAGAAGATAAAAACTCAGTATTTCTATCAGCTGGATTAGTTGTGCGTGTTACCTAGCACCCATTTGCTGGTACTGTAAACATAAAGAACTTCCAAACTTGTGGAGAGTTTTTATGAGTTTCACAATTTTTTTTATTCATCCATTTTTGGACACTTAGGTTGTTTCCATGTCTTGGCTATTGTACATGATGCTGCAATGAACATGGGGGTGAGAATATCTTTTTGAGTTAGTGTTTTCATTTATACCCAGAAGTGGTGTAACAGAACCACTGGGTTCTATTGCTCTGGGTTCTATTTCTCACTGCCAGTAAGAACCGTGACTCCCAGTGTCAAGAGTCTTATGAGAAGGAAAGGAGCTATTTATTCAAAAGTTATACAGGTATAGAATAATGGTGGGATTCTGCCATTAAATCTCACTCCCTTTAGAAACAAAGAAACACCCACAAACGCAGCATAGTCCTCCCTTGCCAAACCAGGCCAGTCAGAGGTACCATCTCTCAGGAAAAGAAACAGAAGTCTGTAGCTTAGCTGGGCAGATTCCCGTCTGTGTTCTGGCTTCTTCTAGTTGTCCATGCTCTGCTAGCTAGGCTCCTGCCCTCAATCCAAAACCGTGTCCTCGTGGTGGGCCAGTAGGGGTCTTTCTGCATCCTTTCAAACCTTGTGGACAAGACCCCACATGCTGCCACATCCTGCCTTTCTGCTTCTTTCTGAGCTGCATGGTCCAGAGAGTATAAGAGAGAGCCTCTCGAGGCCCTGCTTCTCCTTCCCACATGGCCCAGAGCTCTAGCCTGGCTAAAAGAGAGAGACTGGCTGCCCCTGCACCTGGGTTTAAATCCTGACATGGATCTTCCTCTCTAACCCCATTTCTGACTCCCTTCACGCTGGGTTACACCTACCAGCACTATCTTTTCTTCTGCATTTCTCAGATGCCATTGTTAGTCTGGGCAGGTGTCGCCCCAGGACAGAGAGCTAACCACCTTCCTGCTCTTACGCAGGTACAGCAAGCCCCTCTGGCTACTTCGCATTGCAGGTTAGAGTCACTCCCATTTCCCTAGCTCTGAACACCTGCCACAGCTACTTAACACTACTAAAAAAGTTCTTTAGATATGCAAAGTAACTCACAGTGGCCCTGCTCCACTTACCCTTCCCCCAGCCAGGTTATGGGGGAACTTTCCCAATTTGGGGACCCAATGTTCCCTGTTACAATGGGATTACTGTATCATTTGATAGGTCTATTTTTACTTTTTTGAGGAATCTCTATACTGTTTTTCATAATGACTGTACCAATTTGCATTCCCACCAACAGTGCACAAGGGTTCCTCTTTTCTCCTCATCCTCACCAGCACTTATTTCTTGTATTTTTGATAAAAGCCATTCTAATAGGCCTGTGGTGATATCTCATTATGGTTTTAATTTGTATTTCCCTGATTATTAGTGATGTTGAGCACCTTTTCTGTTGGCCATCTATATGTCTTTTTGGAAAAAATGTCTATTTAGATTTTCTGCCCATTTTTAAATCAAATTGTCTTTTTACTATTGTATGAGGTTTAAAAAATATACTTTAAATATTAACACTTATCAGATATATTATTTGCAACTATCTTCTCCCTTTTGGGTGCCTTTTCATTTTGTTGATCATTTCCTTTATTGTGCAGAAGCTTATTAGTTTAATGTATAGCATTTTTAAAAAATTGGGGGCAGTGAAGATGGTGGCTGAGTAGGTGGAAGGTGAGTCCACTTGTGTGTGCCCCCAGCACAGATTTTCAGCTGATCTTCTGACAAGTGACCTGAACAACCAATGGAATCTTAACTGATAATGAATTTCTGAAGCCAATCTTTGCACCATCCAGTAATACATTTTATAAGTTGAAGGGGAAGTACCCTGTGTAAGGTGCCTGCAAAGGAGAGGACAGAAGTGAGAAAATGCAGCTTAGTAGCTCCTGCTCCTCCCGGGGTGGGGTGGAGGGGCATTCCCACAAAGGGAACACCCTACCCTAATCAGAAGAGACTTGGAAGGGTATACGGATTCTGGGAGACTCAGGCTGCACACACACAGCAAGCAGCATGCCCGTAGCTGCAGTGCCAACTGGGAGAATCCAAGAGAGTAATTCTAGCTCCTAAAACTGTTGGAGGTACCAACAGGCTGAGGCCAGCGAGAAAGACTTTTTGTCTTTTGGAGAAGTGGAGTGCATGGATAGCCGGACAGTGGCTCAGAGCTGCAGTGTGGGTGCCACATAGGGACTTTTTAAAGAGGGGAGCACCTGGCTGGAGTAGCTCAGTGAGTGTGGGCCTGTGAACCAGAGGGTCACCAGTTCAATTCCCAGTCAGGGCACATGCCTCCGTTGCGGGTCAGGTCCCTAAATAGGGAGGGCACGAGAGACAACCACATATTGATGTTTCTCTCCCTCTCTTTCTCCCTTACCTTCTCTATAAAAATAAATAAAATCTTTTAAAAAATAATTTAAACATTATTTAAAAAATAAATAAAGAGAGGAGCAGAGGCATGGCTGAGCAGGGAACCCATGCGTGTGTGCGACTGCCCTGCCAGCAAATAGGCCAGATTAAAAGCACGGTTCATGCCCACTGAACCTGAAACCGGAAAAGACACCGGCGTTCCAGCTGCCTGTCACTACCAAACCCAATAAGCAATGACACTGATGGAATCTTTATGGGCGCTTTATTCAGATGGCTGGCGATCTGAGAAGATGGCGGGTTCATACCCTAACAGACCATCTTCCCTTCTGTTTCCAGGCCAGACTTTTTATAGCATGGAATAAACAAGGTGCGGTGAGGGGTTTTGAAATTCAGGGAGGATTAGGTAAAGGAAACTGCAACATTCCTGTCCTGGGCAATTAGCTGTTCCCAGGGACACAGGAATGTGGTCATCTGCTGCTCCCTGGAACACAATGGCCCAGATGGCTCCACTTGTCCTCAGGCGATAACCTTTAGCAGTGGCCCAGGAGGTCAGCTGTTTTCCCAGGAGCCAGGATGGGCCTTATCTATTTGTAGTTTGTAGTTTCTGAAGCAAAAGCTTTAACATATACATTCCTTGCTTGGCTTGTAACTTTTTACCTTAAACTAAAATTTTCCAACTCTTGAGTCCCCTATCAATCCCAGCTGACCAGGAAGAGTAGAAGACTGCAAGGTGATGGGATTATGGGGTCCCACCCAGTATGGCTGGCAAGCAGTGGGCTGCACACAAAATGGAGGGTTTGGGTCTGAGCTTCCTGTGAGAGCAGAGAGGTAGGAACTGGAAAGGCTAAGGCTGAGCACCTGAGATGCCTTGCAGTCATGCAGGGCTACTCAAACCAATGAATACAAACCTCTGGGAAGGGGAAGGTGTGCCTATCCCCACCTGCAGGATTGAAAACCCCACAGGCTCAAGAATCCCCTGATAGTCACATGTCCCCAGGGGTAAGAAAGAGAATCTCCAAAGGATCCCTTTATGAACTTTTATCAGACACTATGCTGGCTCCTCCTCAGGCCCTATTCCACTGAAAACAGCAGAATAGAGAGATTAGAAATCGGCCAGTGAGAGGTATTTAGAGCCCTGCCCAGCCTCACAAAGAGCTGCCATCAGCTCCAAGCAGGAAAGAGCTGACACTTTTACACAGATTGACCCCTCACATGAAACAGACAACTATTTCATCAGAAACTAATACATTATTGGAAATAATACGGACAGACTAAAATGTGTGATGCAGGAGTGGAGGAACACATGTACCATCTTCCTTGAAGGCTGAACAGCAGGCCCCAGAGATGATCCAGGTGATCCAGGGATTCCACCTTCCTGATTGCACCAGAGGCTCCCTCTGGAGGCAGGTAGAGGTGGTACATGCAGTGCTGTCTGATGGTAGATGAACCACCCCTGGGCCTTGGGCTGATAAAAAGCCAGCAGGACAGGAAATCAGGGACCAGCCAAGCCAGAAGGAGACAGCCACAGACTGTGAACTGCTTGTAGACTTGAATAGGCTGCCTAAAGCTAGACTGGGACACCAGCTGACATCAGGGATGGATCCTGAAGGAGAAGACAGTAGGCCAACAAACACTAGACTCTGCTGAGATGAATTCCACCTCACTCTTTTTCATTATTGGTGTTATTTTTGCTCTTGCATAGCTTTTTAACACTGTTTCTTTGTCTTCAATTTGTTCCTATTATTTCACTATTTTTATTATATACATTTTTTATTTTTATATGTTTTATTTTTATTTTAGTTTTAATTCCAATATCACATTTTACTCTTCCCTTCTCTCACTCTATTTTGCCTTCGTCTTCCTCTTTCTTATTGTTTTAAATTTTATTTTTCTCCTTCTATGCCTTGTTTCTATTCCACACTCTTACTATTTCTCCCTCCATCCTCTCAAAACTACCTTTCTTTCCATTAGTCATCTCACATTCTTTTTCCCTTTCTTATAATATCCTTATTGTCATTCCACCTTTATTAATATTTGCTTGATGTCATTGATGTTGGGGCTGCTGTTGCATTTCTTCAATTTTATCCCTCGTTGTTCACTGTGTTTTATTATAAATCTCATATTTTACTGTTCCTCTGTCCTGCACTTTGCCATTCTCCAGCCTAGTCTTATTTTCATTTTAAATTTTATTTTCTCCTTTCTGAGCCAGATTTCTAACCCTTACACTTATTATTTCTCCTCCCTTTTGCCCCCTCAAAATCAGTTTTCTTTCCTTTAGACATCTCACAATGTTTTTTCTTTTTTCTTTCTTATAATATTATTACTCTCTACCTTTATTACTTTTTGCTCCTTTGTTGTGGTTATCGCTGTGGTGGTTGTTTTTCTTCAATTTGGTTCCTATTTTTCACTATTTTCTTCTCCAAACCTCATATCCCTCAAACCATACTCTTCTCTTTTCTTACTCCAGTTTGCCCTACTCCTTCCCTATTTTATTTACATTGTAAATTTTATTTTCCCCTTCTTTTCACCTTGTTTCTATTTCCTACTCTTATTATTTCTTCTCCTCCTACCCTCTCTCATAATCATTTTTCTTTCTAGTAGTCACCTCATATTCTTGTTTCCTTTTAAATAATATTCTTATTCTCTTTCTACTTTTATTAATATTAGCTCATTTGTTGTTGATACTGTAGTAGTGGGTGGTGGGTATTTTTGCTGGTAAGGGTGTTATTTGCTGGGTTGTTTTGTTCTGGCAGCTCCTGTGCAACAGCATACAAGACATGGTGGAGGTTATGACTGTCAGTCAGCCAGCCAGAGGGGAGAACCCACCAGTGAAAAAGCCAACAACAACCAAAACCCAATTACAATAAAAGTGCCTAAAGGGCATCCATTGAGTATCCAGCTCAGGAGTTCAAGGAGACTGCACCTCTGAGTCCCACAAGACTCCACCACAGAAGGTTACCCCATGAAGAGAGGGAGTCAAAGCAGATCAATCTAGTATGCAGAAACAAACAAAAAGAGCCACCTAAAATGGGAGACAAAGAAACAAATCCCAATCAAGAAGAAAGAAAGAATCCTGGGAAACAGTGCTAAATGAAATTGAGGCAAGCAATTTAAGACACAGAGTTCAAAATAATGGTTATAAGGATGCTAAAGGAACTCATTGAGAACTACAAGGAACTTAGTGGGAACTACACCAGCATGTAAAAGGACATACAAACTATGAATAAGAACTAGAAGGAAGTGAGGAATACAATATCTGAAATGAAGAATACACTAAAAGGAATTAAAAGTAGGCTAGATGAAATAAAGGATTGAATCAGGGAGTTGGAAGACAAGGTAGGAAAAAAACCTAGTCAGAGGAACAAATGAAAAAGACCCTAAAAAGATGGAAGATAGTTTAAGGGAAGTAGTAGGACAACATAAAATATAACAATATTTACATCATAGGGCTCCCAGAAGGAGAAGAAAAGGAGCAAGGGATAGAAATCCTACTTGAAAAATGACAGAAAACTTCCCTAACTTGGTGAGGGAAAAAGTCATGTAAGTTCAGGAAGCACAGAGGGCCCCAGTCAAGATGAACCCAATGAGGCCCATTACAAGATATATCATAATTAAAATGGCAAAATTTAAAGAGAAAGAGAGAATCTTAAAGGCAGCAGGGAGAAACAGCTAGTAACATACAAGGGAGCTCCAATAAGGCTATAAGCTGATTTCTTAAAAAACCCACTACAAGCCAGAAAAGAATGGCACAAAATATTACAAGTAATGAAAAGCAAAGACCTGCAACCAAGACTACTATATCCAGCAAGGCTCTCAATTAAAATGGAAGGTGAAATAAGGAGCTTTCCAGACCCCCCCCTCCCCCCAAAAAAGTCTCAAAGAGTACATTTTCGACAAACCAGCATTGCAAGAGATGCTATAGGGACTGCTTTAAGAAGATGAAGAAATAAGGAGAGAGGGACAGACACACAAAGGGAAAAAATGGAAATAATTAAAATACCTGTCAGTAATAAACCTTACATATAAATGGATTAATTGTTCCAATCAAAAAATGTAGGAGACTTCTGATCAAGATGTTGTGTAGGCAAATAAGGCTCACCTCTTTGCTCAACCACATTAAAGTTACAACTAAAATGTAGAACAACCTTCACTCAGAACCATCAGAAATTGAGTTAAATGGAAGTCTGATAGCTATGGAATTAAGAAAACACATCCATTCAAACTGGTAGGGGGTGCAGATGCAGAATGGGCTGATCCCATGCTCATGTGTGGTAGATAAAAGTTTGGGAGGGATATCTTGGGATCAAGGAGTCCCAGCCCCACACCAGGCCCACCAGCCCAGGGTTTCAGTGCCAGGGAGGTAAGTCCCCACAACTTCTAGCTGCTAAAACCAGTCTGAATCACTGGAACAAAATACTGGAACCCTAATTCCTCTTCAAGAACCCACACACAAACTCACCTACTCAGACTCACTCCCTCTGAGCTCCAGCCCAGGGGTAGCAGCTTGAAAGGCACCAGTGTGATACAGGGAGAAACTAAAGTGTCTGACATGAAGGTGGGCAGAGGCCATTGTCCCTTTTCTTAACCCTCCACCCAGAGAGCCAGCAAGCTGGTGCCATATCTGAGACTCCATCACCATGGCTGACACTGTTTGACCTATCTTGGAGATCCCCAGAGACTTCAACCCATATAACTTATGGGTCTACCTATGCAGCTTTTCCATATGAATGGCTGGTGTTGGCTCATGCTTCACAACTTCCTAAATCCTTTCAGACAAGCAACAGCTGGCCTCAGTGAGTCCCAGGCCTGGCACTAGCAGCAGCCAGCCTAGTTTCACAGCTTGGCTTTTCCTGGGACTCTACAAGCCCAGCACAATTAGTGGCCATCTCAGATTGCTTTATAGCTCAGGCAGGGTGGCCCTGAACAAAACACAGATGGGAGCTGACCTTGGCCTGCACCATCTGGGAATCCCCAGGGCCAGCGCATGAAATGGACAGCTACAGACCACATCAGGAAACATCACCACCCTGCCTCTGCACAGCTGATAGTCCACAGAGGGTGGAGGTTGGTGGTCAGTGGTCACAGCCAGTCGTTGCAGCTGACTGGCCTGGGTAAATCTCTCCCATTGACCTGCCAACAGCAACCAAAGCTCAACTACAAGAGGAGGGTGTACTCAGCCCACACAAAGGGTGCACCTCAAGTACCCAGCTTGGGTGATAGGGCAGGCTGTGCCACTGGACCCTATAGAATACCTACTACGTTAGGCCAGACTACAAAGACATGGAGTCAAAGCAGCTCTGTCTAATACATAGAAACACAGCACAGGGAGGCTACCCAAACAAAGAGACAAAGAAACATGGCCCAAATGAAAGAACAGATGAAAACTCCAGAAAAAATACTAAATGAAATGGAGATAAGCCATCTTTCGGATGCAAAGTTCAAAACGCTGATTATAAGGATGCTCAAGGAACTTAGTGAGGACCTCAACAGCTTAAAAAAGATCCAGTCAGAAATGAAGGATACACTAATTGAAATAAAGAACAATTTACAGGTAAACAATAGTAGAGGGCATAAAGCCAAGAATCAAATCAATGATTTGGAACACAAGGAAGCAAAAAGCAACCAATCAGAACAACAAGAAGAAAAATAACCAAAAGAAAGGGGACAGTAAAAGCAGCTTCTGGGACAACTTGAAAAGGTCCAATATTTGCATAATAGGGGCACTGGAGAGAGAAAAGAAAGAGCAAGAAATTGGAAATCTATTTGGTAAAATAATGAAAGAAAACATCCCTAATTTGGTGAAAGAAATAGACATGCAAGTCCAGGAAGCACAGAGAGTCCCAAGCAAGGTGGATGCAAAGAGTTCCATTCCAAAACATGTCATTAAAATGCCAAAGTTTAAAGGTAAAGAGAGAATCTTAAAAGCAGCAAGAGAAAAACAGATAATTATCTACAGGATTATTCCCATAAGGCTGTCAGCTGATTTCTCAAAAGAAACTTTGCAGGCTAGAAGGCGTTGGCAGAAAATATTCAAAGTCAAAGACCTATAGCCAAGACTGCTCTGCCCAGCAAAGCTATCATTTAGAATCGAAGGGCAGATAAAGAACTTCCCAGACAAGAGAAAACTAAAGGAGTTCATCACCACTATCATATCAAACCATTATCATATGAAATGTTAAAGAAACTTATTTAATAAAAAGAAGATCAAAACTGTGAACCTAAAATTGCAAAAAGTGCAAATCTATAAACAATTGAATCTAAAAATACAAAGTAAGCAAACAAGAAGAACAGAGACAGAATGATGAATACAGAGAGTGTTTTGCTGGTTGCCAGATGGGAGGGGAAGAATGAGTGAAGAGGTGAGGGGATTAAGAAGTACAAATAGGTAGTTACAGAATAGCCATGGGGATCTAAAGTACAGTACAGGAAATGGAGCAGCCAAAGAACCTATATGCATGTCCCATGGACATGAACAATGGTGGAGGGATTGCCTGAAGGAGTAGGGGGTGCTGGGTGGAGGGAGGCAAAGGGGAAAAATTCGGAGAACTGTAATAGTATAATTAATAAAATCTAGTTAAAAATAATAAAAAGACAAAAAAGTGGTATCTTATTTAGCCACAAACACAAAAATGAAGTATGGATTCATTCTACAATGTGGGTAAACCTTGAAAATATTATGGTAAGTAAAAAAAAGTCAGACACAAAAGGTCTCATAGTGTATGATTTAATTTAAAGTTTTCAAAATAGGCAAATTCCCCCAAACAGAAATAAGTTAGTTTTTTCCAAGATCTGGGTGAGGGGAAAGTGGAGAGTGGCTGAAAATAGATATGGAGTTTCTTTTTGGAGTGATGAAACTGTTCTGGAATTATGTAGTGGTGGTGTTTGCAAAATGTTGTGAATGCCCGAAGCTGTTGAATCACATACTTTAAAAAGATATATTATATCTCAAAGAAAAGGTTTAAAAATGCAATAAAAATTTTTCTGAGTCTCCTTACTTGTTGTGGCAAAGTATTATTTGTAAATGTTCAATAAGAATTTGTCCTTTTCAATGACCTGGTTGGGTAGCTCAGTTGGTTAGAGCATCCTCCTGATACACCAGGGTTTTAGGTCCGATCCCCAGTCAGGGCACACACAAGAATCAACCAATGAGTGCATAAACAAGTGGAACAACGAATCAATGTTTCTCTCTCTCTACCCCCCTCCTCCCTCTCTCTCAAATTAATTTAAAAAATAAACCAATGAATGCATAAGTAAGTGAAACAACAAACTGATGTTTCTCTTTCCCTTCATCTTTCTCTAAAATCAATAAATTTGAAAAAAATTTTTAAAAATCTGTTCCCTTCTTTACCAGAATAGTTAGACAGATTGATTGTGAAATCAAGGCCCTAACTGGAATGTCATATTTGAGAAGGATGCTAATTTAATCAAGTATGATAAGCTACTTTAAAAAAAAATCACTTTACTTATGGAGGAAATGCCTATGAAACCTTGCAAGGGAACCTGGCTCAGTGCCTGGTTTAGAGGATCCCAGCCTCTTAGGTGGTAAGGAAGGTTCCTCAGGCCAGAAACCTAAGAGAATTTTAGGGACCTCAAGGAAGAAATTCATACAAATTTGTAAATATTGCAGGTGTAATATGGTGAAGAGTTTTGGGGGCTTCATTTCATAACTTCCAGATAGTAAAAGAGAGGCTTTTAGAAATTTAGTCCAACATTCCTTATGAAAACTTCCAAACAGAAATTAATATGGTAGCCTTAGTATTACTTCAATGCCATGTTACTATAGACTTGCAAAGCAACCTCAAGGAGGCCTGTGTGGTTAATTAACACCTGTTGCACATATGTAAGTAATTAGGCCAAACACAATGAGACTAGCCCCTTCTAATGTGAGCAGAAATATTTTTTGAGATTATGATCACAAGTTTGGGACAAAAACTATTGTTACAGAAAATCTTTGAAAATGGCTAAAAGATGTTACTGGGTTTATTTTCAATGAACACTAGGTGTTATCTAGTGTACTTACCCAAGTTATCTTTTTCTATAGTTTTTTTCACCTTTTATTTTCTTTAACTGAGCTAATTTGCATTCTGCAATTGTGGAAATGAGTGTAGCCGCACCCCCTTACCCACAGGAGCTACTACGTTCAAGGACTCTCAGTGGGTGCCTGAAACTGTGGGTAGCACCAAACCCTATGTATTTTATATTTTTCTTAAACATACATACATATGGTAAAGTTTAATTTATAAATTAAGCAACCTGAGGATTTATAATAAAATAGAAAATTATAATAATATACTATAATAAATGTCACATGAATGTCTCACCCTCAAAATATCTTACTGTACTGTACTCACCCTTCTTGTGAAGAGCAGATGACACAGAGCATACCTGAGGAGATAAAATGAGGTGAGTGACATAGGCATCTTCAGACTTGGGTCGATGAAAGCGAAAGTGCTGGTAAAGGGGGAATACTATTTTTTAAATGAGTTTTGTGTGGTGGAGGCCAGTTTTGTATCCATTAGTAAATTCATGCCAATATTCTTGATTGCTTATATATGTTCTTTGCTCTTTGGTTTCTCTTTTGAAATAATTGTGACACCTTAATCATTCTCTCATTAATTAATATAAAATAAAATATTAACCCACATTTATTGTATATTTGTACAAGCGTCACGATTTTACCTTTGTCAGATGTGCTGGGACAATGAATCAGAAAATGTTTCTCTTATATTAACAGTTTCTTTTGGAAAACCTCTTTTGGGAATTGTGTGCTTTGTGCTGGTAGAAGTTCATCCCAAGGAATGACTTTAGGAGGGAAGTGTCACCTGTACTTGTGACAATATACACCAAGACCTGGGCACAAGACAACTTTTGAGACGTAAGATATAACCATGCTGGTATAACTTGGAGTCAGGCACAATTTGGTACACTTTGCTATTTAAATGAGCAGATGGAGCTTCTTTGAGATCTTGAATTGATCTACTGACTGTCAGTACAGACATATCATTCCAGACTCACATACATTTGATGGATTAGGCTATGATCCAGAAAATGTAAGATGCAAGAAAATGTGTGGTAAGAGATTGTTTACGTTCTTCTGGTTAAAGAAGGATATTAGCATACACCAAGCAGGACAGTTTCCTTGCCAGGGGGAGATTCTTGAAAGAATTAAAGTTGGCTACCAGTTAAAAAAACATTACAAATTTTTTACCGTTTGTCTCATGGTCATTCTTTGGATTCTATTTAACATTACATCTAAGGTTTGAAAGGGAAGGAAATATAATGTTGTATGCTTTTCAGACTTTTGGTTGGGGATATTAATACTTTGGTAGTAAAATCAAGGTAAACCGAGTAAAGCCTTTGTTCTTTTTTTTAAGTCTTTTTTATTGATTATGCTATTACAGTTTTCCCAGTTTTTCTCTCTTTATCCCCCTTCACCCTTCCTCCCTAACCTTCCAGCATTTCTCCACCCCTCCTCTCAGTTCATGTCCATGGGTTGTACATATAAGTTCTTTAGATCCTCTATTTCCTATACCATTTTTTATCTCTCCCCATCTATTGTATGCCTACCAATTATGCTTCTTATTCCCTGTACCTTTTCCCCCCTATTTCTCCCTACCCCCTCCCCATTGAAATCCCTCCATGTGATCTCCATTTCTCTGATTCTGTTCCTGTTCTGGTTGTTTGCTTAGTTTTTGTTGTTTTTCTTTTCTTTTAGGTTCATTTGTTGATAGTTGTGAGTTTGTTGTCATTTTACTGTTCATATTTTTTATCTTTTTCTTACATAAGTCCCTTTAATGTTTCATATAAAAATGGCTTGGTGATGATGAGCTCCTTTAGCATGACCTTATCTGGGAAGCACTTTATGTGTCCTTCCATTCTAAATGAAAGCTTTGCTGGATAGAGTAATATTGGATGTAGGTCCTTGCCTTTCATGATTTCAAATACGTCTTTCCAACTCCTTCTTGCCTGCAAAGTTTCTTTTGAGAAATAAGCTGATAGGCTAATGGGCACCCCTTTGTAGGTAAATTTCTCCTTTCCCCTTGCTTCTTTTAGGATTTTCTCTTTGTCTTTAATCTTGGGTAACTTAATGAGGATGTGCCTTGGTGTGTTCCTCCTTGGGTCCAACTTCTTTGGGACTTTCTGGGCTTCCTGGACTTCCTGGAAGTCTATTTCCTTTGCCAGATTGGGGAATTTGTTCTTCATTATTTGTTCAAATGGGTTTTCAATTTCTTGCTACTGTTCTTCTCCTTCTGGCACCCCTATAATTTAGATATTGGAATATTTCAGGTTGTCCTAGAGATTCCTCAGCCTCTTTTCATTTTTTTGGATTCTTGCTTCTTCATTCTGATCTGATTGGATGTTTATTTCTTCCTTTTGTTCCAAATCATTGCTTTGAGTCTTGGTTTCCTTCCTGTCACTGTTGGTTCCCTGAATATTTTGCTTTGTTTCATTTTGAGTATCTTTCATTTGTTCTTTCATTTTTTGACCAAGCTCAATCAGTTCTGTGAGCACTTTGATTGCCAGTGCTTTAAATTCTCCATCAGATAGGTTGGCGATCTCCTCCTTGCTTAATTTTGAGGCTTTGCTGTGTTCTTTCACTTGGGCCATATTTCTTTGTCTTGGTGCAGCTGATAGATTGTAAGTGGGTAAGGCCTTAGGTATTCACCTGGGCAGGTGAACCCTCTTTGGTGTGCTGTGGTGCTGTCTATGGGGGAGGGGTCAGAGAGGGAACAGTGAGGCTTGCCTGCTAGTCTCTAGCACACTTTTCAATGGACTCTTGTGTGAGACTGGGAGAAACTCCCACTGCAGCAACCCCAGCAGTAGCCCACAGCCACCTCTGAGTCCCCTTAAGTCAGCCCCTCCCTCGCAACCCTATGAGCTCCACCAGTCCCACCCCCCGGTCTGCCATGTCTCCATGGTTTTTCAGAGCCTGCCCACACGATCTGCAGCCTTACCAGTCTGGTTGTTCTGGTTGATTTTTTTCTTTAATTCCTTGGTTGTCAGAGTTCCATGCAGTTTGATTTTCTGGCGCTTTTGGTTGTTTATTGATTTTAGATTGGTTGTTATCCTCCTTTTGGTTGTGTGAGGAAGTGAAGGGTTTCTACCTACGCCTCCATCTTGGCCGGAACCTTTCCTTTGTTCTTTTTTTTTTCTTATTTTATTTTTGAACCACAGTTTATATTCAACATTGCTTTGAATTAGTTTCAGGGATACAGTAAGTGGTTAAACAATCATATATTTTACAAAGCCTTTACTCTTAAAGCTGATTCTACTGGTGAGCAGAGATGGATGGGAATTTTGGGAACCAGCACATGGTGTACAAGTAGCTAAAGGGAGGCAGAATCTGAAAAGAGACTGATGTGGTTTGTGGAAATGATCCTCAGAAGAGTAAAGAGTTGATAAATTTTAATTTGTATTACTTTTGGGGGGGGGGAGGAAAAAAGATAAAAGAGGAGCTGAATCTGTATCCAAGAGATGCCACCTTTTAGCACCCTAGACAGAGAGTATACAAGACTCCCAGGAATCTCTCTAGAGTAGATCAGAAAGCTTGACCTGGAGAGAGGAGAAGGCTGGAGCACTGGAGGGCACATAACAGACACTTGTTTGTGCTACTCAGACACAGTCACCATCTTGTCCTTTGAAAATGGGTCACCTTTCCCTGGTTCTTTAAGTCAAGCAATTTCGAATTGTATCTTGGACATTGCAGAACGCTACATAGTGCAGACTCTAGATTTTATTTCTCCAAAGAGTGTTAATTCCTATTTTTCTGAGTGGGAAGTTAACTTGGTCAAACTTGAACTGCAAGCAGTTTTTGAGGGGCAGAAGCTCAGATCACTGTTCATTCCTTTTGTAATTAGCTGAGGTATTGGAGTCTGTCCCATTGATGTATGGTTCCAAGACTTGGGCAGAGCTTATAAACAGAGTTTAAGACTCTCCCTTTCAGGCTCACTTTTATCTCAAATCCTCCCCTCCCAACTTTCCAGGATCTGTGGTTACTCTAAATTCCATTCTCTGATTCTTCTGGCCAGAATGAGGCTGTTTTCTATTAGACTTTTAGGCTTACCAAGGAGTACTAACTTCATCATGCCCTCAGGGTAAAATCCGTAATGATGGGAAACTCATCCTCTTTTGATCCTTCTTTTAAGTTTTCATTCTTCCTGAATCTTTTCACTTTTTTTGTTCACTTTTCAGTTTTGGGTTGTTTATTTTCCGTTTTTTGGTCTGGATTTTGTAGTTGTTATTTGTGATGGGCGGGCCCGATAGAGTCCTAGTTGGCCATTAAGACAGATATCACATGGTATCAGTGGGACTGAGCCAGTTTTCCCAAATCAAAGCTGGGTCATTTTTTTGACTTTTCTAATTTTTGGTCTCACTTTTCCTTCATCCCATACATGTTCCCTAAATGACTTATACCAAGTCTTTATCTTAGGGTCTAATTTAAGGGTGATATAAATTAAGATTCATTCATTTATTTAATCATTTGGTTATTCACACACATTATTTAATATAACCATCCCAACAGCCCTTAAAAGTACACTGTGAGGAAAACTTAAGTATTATCTGTATTTGATATAGTATGGAGTTTTGGTGAGATTGTATCATGCCTATGATACCACATTCGATAAGTGGCAGAATCTAATTTCAAAACTACCTGTGTCTAATTCTAAAATCTTATAGCATTGTGTGTTTGGGATTACTTTTCTTTTCCTTGTTTTTCATATGTACACTGAGGATAATAATGTATGTAACAGGATTATTGTGTTAGTTAAATGAGATATTATAGATACAGGACAAGAGTGCCTATAAAATATTAGGTATGATATCAGTCACCCTTCATTATATAACAATCTTAAGTTCTTAGTGATTTACAATGCTAAGTATTTATTTCTTGTTCAGGTTCATATTATCAGCTGCTGGTTGGATGTTGTGATTCTACTCCAGACTGCAGGCTGAGACTCCTCCACATATCTCCTTATTCTGGAACCTAAAATGAAGAAGAAAGCCTTATGTACAACATGCTTTTCTGATGGCAGAGAGAACAGAGCTGGAAGACTTTTGTAATCTTGCAATTCCATTAAAAGTTTCTGTTTGGAAGTGATATATAGCAAATATTCTGTTGGCCAAAGCAAGTCAGATGTCTAGGCCCGAAGTTAAGGGCATGGGAAAACATTTTATTCACTGTGGGGAACCTCCCTGCCTGGTTTCAGAAGCTGTAACCCCCCTGGCTAAGGCTGAGTGAGAGACCTGGGGACCATAGGCCACTAAGGAGACAAAGCTTATCTCCCTGGCTGGGGCTCTGCCTCTCCCCCTTTTACTTCACCCTTGGCCCCCAGGTGGATGACTGGTTAGCTAATGAGGGTAAGATTCTTCAAGGGAGGGATGACCTAAGACAGGCATGGTCATGAAGGGATCCTCAGGGAAGGACTGGGGGGCTATAGAAAAAGGGGTTGGTGAACCCTTACCCCTCAGCTTTGACATAACTTGAGTCCTCATTCTATCTGTAAGAAGTCTCCTAATCTCTTGGCTGCTGTACTTTCGCCCCCTGACTTAAGCCTGAAACAATGCCAGAGGAGGGTGTGGCCCTGTGCTGCAAAGGGCGGGTTCCCCAGGGTGATCAGGCCTAAGAAAGAATGCATAAAATCCTGTGAAACCTGCTTTGCTAATACCCTCAGTTTAAATGATAAGGGTCCAAGCATAAAATGAGTTTGTTCCTCAGTTTTATGGCCCTTTGGCTATCTGATCCTGACTCAGAATAAGCCCTTATAGTTCTTTGTAGGTTGTCTGTTGTTTGATCCTTACTGCCTGACAATGGTTGATGAGCTTTACCTGTATTTCTGTCAAATTGAACCCAATAAAAGCCCATTGAGGAACAGGCTCCTGGCCCTTCTCCTTTGAGGGATCAGCCACCTTTCCTCCCCAAGCAGATCATGCCTTGGTAGACTTATTCTCATCCTGTGGTGGGTGGGTGCAGGGGCTCTGTGGGCGGAGTCCCCCTACAATTCACAAAGAAGGAGGGAGTGAATAATTACAAACAAGAATATAATCTACCACAGTAGAGTAATCATTTTTGCTTCCATGGTAGACAGTTACTATTTTCCAACACTTGGAGTAGAAGGTGGATCGTAAAAGAGGTAAGGATAAAAGGGAGTATTTTATTAAGTGTCAAAAGAGAAAAAAGGTCAGGTAAGAATTGCTATGAGCATTCAGAGAAAGTTCATGTGTGAGTTACAAGGACGGGTAAAGGTCTTGTGAATGAGAGAGGGCTTGTACTGGGTCTTGAGAGATGTTAGAATTTGGAGAAAAGTCATTCTAAGCAGTTGTAGCAGGATGAGAAAAGGTACAGAAGGGAGCTAGTTTGGCCTGATTGTTGGGATGCTTTTTGAGGGGTATCACTGGAGGAAGGTTGGAGAGCCTGTATTTTAGGCAAGAGATAAAGAGAGACCTTAGAAAATTTTGAGCAAGAATCAGAATGGAAAAGTTATGTGTGAGACTGGCCTGGCTGTCCTGTGGGAGGGACGATGGGTGGTAGAGAGTGTCTCTCCAGCATTACACAGAGCAGCATTCTCCCTTGCAGTGGCGCACTGGCTCTGCCAGGCGAGTGTATGACAAAAATGTAGTGAGCATGACAACTATTTCCTCAATGCAGACTTGACTCCCACTAGTAAGAAACTGAAAATGGTCTTCCTTGTTTTTCTCTGAATCTCCTGTCTGACCAAATAAAGAGCATGCTTTGGTAGGAGACAATACTTCCCACACAAAAAACATAGTTAATGTAATGGATCGGGGAGGCTGCATGCACCATGAAACATGGCAGACTGGATACACATACCTGTGCACTGTCATCTTGTTTTTGAACTAACCAGGGGAGGACCATTTGAAGAGTTTTCGGTTGTGCACTTAAAAGAGAAACCGTTTCTAAAATTTCCCATCTTTGAATTTCTTAGCAAAATACAATGCCCAGAAGCCTTTGGAAAACAGTGACAGTGGCTGTGGTAAGGCTTTCCGCTTATTTTACTCCATTGTTTTCCTGTTTGCTGTTGTTGTTTTGGTTAATTAATGACCTGTGATAAATATTTGCTATGCTAATGTTGCTTTATTTTGGATTTTAAAATTAGTAAAGTGGTTTGAATGAGATTATTTGATTTTCAAAATTAGATTTATGATTATCTAAGAGGCAAAAAAAAAAAATGTATTTTTTCAACCCTTAAACCAATCATTTAAAAATTAAGATTTTCTTTTTAGATTTATATGGGCCATCATTATTTGTGACACGACACTACATTACTTTATAGTTACTATGATACTGAAACTAGGTGTCATGGCACTTTAACATATAGGTAAATAAACTTCTACAGTCTTTGAGAGTGTCATTGAGGGACAGAGAACAGACTGAACGTTTGTTTAGCTTTTCCTCAAGCCATGTACTGCATTAAGTGCTTTATTCACTTATTGTGGCAGTAACTCTATAAAGCAGTTGTTGTAATTATCCCTGTTTCACAAATGTGGAAACTCAGGCTTTGAAAGGTGAGGAGGCTGCTCAAGACTCCACAGCTAGAAGCAAGTAAAGCTGGTGCTCAGCTACGTGGTTGCCCTTAGAAGTCCAGTCTCTTCTACTACATAATGTCTCCATCTCATTATTTCCTGACCCGGTGTGATGGGGCCTCGATTCCACACACACCCTGGCATAGATATTTTAGTTAATGGATGGTCTATACGTCTGTGTTCATGATTTTTAGAAGTTCATATTAAAAACATTGAATTAATACCATAAACCAGGGAATTAAATTTGGCACTTAAAAATATTTACTTCTTGTAAAAAACAATTTTATTGACTATTTCACTAAGTGGACATATTATCATTCATTAAACCACACCTATATTATTTAAAACTTAGGTTGTTTTCAATTTTCTATTTCACTGTAATAAACATTTTAATTCATACAGTGCTTTCCTTATTTTGTACAATTTCTTTAGGATAAATTTTTAATAATTATTGGGTCAAAGGGCAGCAAAATAAAACATTATTACAAAATGTCCTATTTAAACAATATTTAATCTTCATTGAATTGAAAATCACATTGAAAATATTATGTTGAAATAGTAGTTGTATCAGGGGTCCACCCTCAGGCTTAATAATTTGCTAGGACACAGAGCTCAGAAAAGCTACTGTACTCATGGGTATGGTTTATCCCAGTGAAAGGATGCAGATCAGCCTTGGGAAAATGCTCATGATTGACATCTAGGAGAGACCAAATGTAAGTTTCCAGGTGGTGCCTCCCAGTGGGGTTGTATGAGGAGCCCTTCATTCTCCTGGTTACCATGTGTGGCCTGTGTGAAGTAGTGAGTCAAGGAAGCTCCTGTGAGCCCTGGTACCCAAGATATTTATTGCAAATGTCACCTAGGTATGTGGTGTCCACATGACAAACCTTGGCTACTCAGTCTCTAGTGCCCTAAAGGCCGAAATGAGTCAGACACTCTTATCAGGCAGGATAGAAGTTATCTCCCAAGAGTCAGCAAGGACAGCCAGCAAGGACGAGTCCTCTGTTTGAAAGGCTACTGAATTAACCCTTTACTGCACATTGGTGTAGAAATATTTCAAAAAGTAGGATTTAAAAATTATAATATAATGTTCAAAGGCTTGGGAGGTGATCTAGTCCAAATTTTACTTTTTATGTCACGAGTAAACTGGTTCAGAGCAGCTAAATTATTGTCCAGGCACACAGCTTGTGAGTGATAGACAAAATGCATAAGGATTGAGTGAGAGTTTTCCAACAAACTAAAAGATTTTGGAAATGAATTGCGTGGTTTCACTGTTAGACAGTTTTTCCTATTAAAATCTTACTCTATTTGTTCTCAGCTTTTAGAATGTACAAACAACACCTTCAGTCTTTATTTAAAATGCAGATACCCATGACCCATCTTCAGAAATTCTCCTTTGGAAAGTTTGGGTGGGACCTAGGATTTTGCATTTTTAACAAAGTACTCAGGTGATTTCTGGCATTGATGGGTCAAGGACACTTTGAGAAACACAGTTTATACACATAAATATTCCCATGCCCCAGATTAAATGATGCCATTGTGTTGTTGTTGTTTTTTTGAGGCAGTGACTGGCTCTCCACTTTTTACCTAATTAAGTGCCCCTTTCCTCAGCCTGTCATTTCAGTGACCACTAATTTCCACACTAGCCCCCAGTACCTTTTCTGTCACTGTTCCCTGGAGCACTGTTAGAATTGACCTTCTGCCATTCCCTGAACACTTCATCTGTGTTTC